>JAHPZR010044673.1:5000-20000 GCA_019787425.1 Platygyra sinensis | reverse complement strand
AGCAATTATGAAATTAGACAACACATCTTTCCAAATTCGTGATGTGTTGGTTATCAAACACGAGATGTTTTTTATTGTAGCAGAAAGTAATGAGTCCTACCCTGCGCTTTGGAGGTACAACCCTGATTTAAATTCAATGTCCTCGTTGTTTCCCTGGGTTTGGAAAGCATCTTTTTGTTCCGTAGTTATTGACACGTTAATATATGTTATCGGAGGACTAGCCAGTTTTGGGTTTTTCTCTGAATGTTCAACATTTGACACCGACGGAAACAATTGGAAACAAATAGCGCTTTTGAATGTGGCCAGGAGAGATGCATGTGGTGTCAGTAAAAATGACGAAAAGATTTTCGTTGCTGGAGGAGCCGATGTTTTCCATAACTTTCTGGATAGCTGTGAAGTTTACAACATAGCGACAAATGAATGGCAGTTGATAGCCAGCTTGACAGTGCCTCGATACCGAGGGAAAATGGTGTTGATTGATGGAACCCTTTATGTCCTTGGAGGTCAGGTTCAAGAGCGCTACAAGGATAAGGATGTATCTGTTTTTCTGGACGGCATGGTGCCTGTAGAATGCTACGACGAGGAGAGAGACCAATGGATTGACAGAACAAGAATGCCCATTGACAAGATTTTCTTCAACGAAAATCCGAAGTCAACTGATCTTCTCTCGCTGAATGTTTGTTCAGTCAGACTCTTAAACACTTTCAGCTCTGAGTCGACAGGGCTTGTTCCAGTTATGGCGGGACTTACACTAAATCCCCGTTCAACAAACCGGCATTTTGTTTTTGTCAAAACTTGACTCTTAAGGTATTGAAGTTTTATTTTGAGAATTTCTGTTACTTTAAGCTCAAAGCTCTCCTATTTCTCAAAACGAGTAATTTGTGCCCTTGAGAAAAGCTATTTGGAGAACGATTTGTCCAATTGAGATGACATTTTCAGGATTTTTTGTTCTAAGTAAGTTTTGTAGTTTGTAAGTTAATGTATATTATGTTGATTTCTTTCGTTATTTTTCTCTCGGGAAAAATAGCTTGTAATAGCTAGTCTCAAATTCGAGAAAAAAATAAATTTTATGTATTTAACAAATTGACGTCAGTTTTTTATGCGTCTGTCCTGTTATTGATCATGAATTTCGTCATAACATTTTCAAAGTAGTGTGGATCCACGAGGCGAGAGCCGAGTGGATTCGCAGACTACTTTGACAATGTTATGACGAAATTCATTGTCAATAACAGGACAGATGCATTAAAAACTGACATCAATTTGTTTTTACGATAACAAATTGTCGAGTTGCCCGCTCTCGCACGCTGACGCGTCGCATGAATTTCAAATTCATGTGTCTGTCCGCATGTGGACGATAAAATTTAACCAATGAACGCGCGTGAATTTCTGCAGTTATCGTAAAAATATGTATGTATGTCTGGATTTATGAAACTGAAGGTGCTAAAGAATCGAAATCGCACGCTAAGCGGGCATTTTCCTCTCGCCACTAAGAAACTATCCCCAAAGGTGACGATATAAAAATTAAAAGGAAAGTCAGTCCTTTTTCTCTTCCTCCTTCCCGTTTATCTTCCTTTCATTGTCGTCCTTTCTCTATTTTTTACCCTTTTACATGGCTTGAACGCGGCCTAAAAGGGTAGCGAAATCAAGGTGAAATTGCATCCTTTAGCGCCGTTTTCATAAATCCAGACATATGTAGGCAAAGAATTTTTTCATCCAGTGAATTTTGTCGAAGTTATGCGTTGAAACGTATGCATTTTTTGTATCGGATATAACTGGCCATGGTCACCATTTTTCTTTCCAAAAATCTCTATACTGATTAAGGGTAATCCTAAACTATATCTTATTTTACAGTTTTCGATGATTGCTACATCAAATGCGTTGGAGGCGCATAATGTTTAAAGAAAAAAGTTACAAAAGTTTCATGTGTTAACGGATTCGAAATCGAGTAGTACAAGTTCATTTTGGTGCGAAAATCAAGTCATCAAAACCATCAAACAGATTTAAACCAAACTCTGTCATCGAAAGCACACAAGTACTCTCCCTTGGTGAAACTTTTAAGGGCGTCAAATTGACTTGTGTCCTTTAAGTACGCGGTTCAGATCATGATCAACTATTTGGCTTGACTTTTTTCTCAATGTTTTGAGGATTTCTGTATTTCTTTGTGTCTGTAAAGGTTTTTGTTGCTGAAAGATACAGAAATGTATTTGTGTCATTGTGATTACATCCTATCTAAACACCGATAAGAGAAATATACAAACCACGCGTAGCGGAATACTTTTTAAGTACACCTAACCCCAAAATATTTTTTCGCTTAAATAAATCCGCTTTGCACCTGTTTGAAAAGCATTGCGCCTTTTTGCCCCCTTTAACCCAAATCTTGACTTCTTACAGGCTGTAAAAGTTACGAAATCTGGCCATCATCTGCAGACCGATGGGCCTAGTCCTGGTTTGACGTCACAAACTTCTTTGCGTGCATGTTTATAAAGACTTACTTTGATGCAAATCCGTCTGTGACGACATGCCTCTTACTAGCTCAGTCGTGCAACATATGATGGCTAGATTTCGTAACTGTTACAGCCTGTAAAAACTGTTGTAAAAAGTCAAAATTTAGTTTAAAAACGCGCAGTGTGTTTCGAAAAAGTGTAAAGAATTATTTAAGCGAAAAAAAATATTTTGGGGTTATAGGTAGTACAATTCGAGAGGTTCTTTTTTAGAGGTGCCTTTCTGGGCTGCGGACATCCTGCGATTGGGTTACCATTCAAATGAGCTGGATATTGAGTAGAATTATTCTGTGGTAACCGTTCTGTTTAAAAAAGAGAGTGAGGGTTAGCCGTTATAACAAGAGTTGTGATAAGATGAAATAGTTAAATTTGCACTTAAGTAACTGATTTAGTAGGTTTAAAGTCTACATTACAGATTCTCGTTTCACAAGGCGACTTATGACATAAGACCTTTGAACATGTCACTTGAGCAGAAATGAGTAACATTTTACTTAGCAGAGATAAGAAAAGGTCAAAGCTAGTTTTTAATTTTGACCCTGAAAACGCGCCACAGTTCTAGACCATATTTATCTTCACGAAATAGTCATACAGTGGAACCCCGCTATAGCGAAGACCCCGTTATAACGAACAACATTTGAAAGCCCGGCAGAATGACAGTAAAATATGTGGAAACAAACCCCATTATAACGAACCCCGCTATAGCGAAATCCCCGCTATAACGAATTGATTTTGACGGGCCCAACGCACTATTTACCCCGCTATAACGAATATTTTGTCCTGTCGCTCTCAGTAAGTAAAAACGACATGATGATACAAATGGCTGGTAAGCCAAACAAGACTCGTATTGATCAAGATAGGAAAACTTTGACCTTCGAAGCTGTTCACGCGCAAGTCTATAGACTGTTCTGAGTGGTGTATATCCCATTGTTCAGCTTGGTTACCCCGCTATAACGAATATTTTTGTTGTTAACCAGATAATTCGTTATAACGGGGTCTTCGCTATAACGAAGACCCCGCTATAACGAACAATTTTTTCGGTACCGTGACACTTCGTTATAGCGAGGTTCCACTGTACTTCGCTCAAACACAATGTGCTCTTATTAACAGTCGTAAAGGTATAGATTCAGAGGTAAAGAAAACGAAAAAGAATTCAAGAGAGCAAGTTACAGATCTTAATCTGGGCGGGGTTGTTCGAAAGACGGTTAACACTAACCCAGGATTGAAAGTTAACCGAATTATTGATTTTTCTTGTATAAAAATGTTTTTCACTGCTTATGTTTTTTGTAGTTTGTGATCATTCAAACTCAAAACTAAAGGACAAACAATGTAAACAGGAAACCTCACCGAAAAGGTACAAAACTGAAATCAAAATTCTCGCTAATCCTGGGTTAGCTTAAGGCGGGCGTACACATGAATAGGAGCGAAATTTGAAGTATTATTAAAAGGGAATTGTTAGGGTCAAAATGGGTTTGGAAGCACTACCAAACAGTTGATCCCTCCAAAAGAGAGCCCCAGGTTGGTAGGGGACTGTTTGGTGTCCATCTACTAATTCTTCCCTTCAAATTTCATTTTTCCATATCCAACAAACCTTCAAAATTTCATATTTTCCTCAATTTAACCTATCCTTTTAGAAAAAAATATCTCTTTCCCATAATGCCCAAAAATTTACACAAAACCACTAAACAGTGATAACGGTCATTAATGCGAGTGCGGCCGTAACACTACTTGAACAGAGACCTGAAAAAAATTTCAGGCTCTGAGCGGGATTCGAACCCACGACCTCTGCGATGCCGGTGCAGTGCTCTCCCAACTGAGCTATCAAAGCCACATGAGAGCGGTCGTATATGGGTTAGCCCTGGGGCTAACCCATACACGACCGCTCTATGGGTTAGCCCTAGGGCTAACCCATACACGACCGCTCTCATGTGTTCAAGTAGTGCTCTCTCTGTTCAAGTAGTGTTACGGCCGCACTCGCATTAATGACCGTTATCACTCAATTGCTACTATGGGACAAATTACTTTCACTAAACAGTGGTTAATGGAATACGCACAGGGATTTGGCGTTGCTTGAAACGTGACCGAGATATTGGCAGGAAGGCCGTGTTTAGCAACGTCAAAACAACCTTTACAGTTTAAGTTTGGTTAAGTCAAATTCATCATTATAATTTAGGGCCCAGGTTGGTTCAATTTCTCATTTAATTCCAACTAATTGGTAGCAACAGTTTCTGCATAACATTTTTTTATACACCTAACTTTATTAAATACTGTTGATATTTCTAACTGTGATTATTGGTAAAGAAATCATCAAGTTCCAAAACTTGGTACAAAATTCTCCGGATTCAATCAAATTGTAACTAATACTTACTTTAATTCAAAACATCTTTTCGTTTAAATTCTCATAACTAAATTATTGTGTACAATGTCCGTCTCACAGAATATTATATGCCTATGACTCAGTCGTTTTACAAGCCACTAAATCAGCTTGAAATTAAAAACAATATTTAGCGAGTGGAGTGTCATTGACTTTGAGCAATTAGAAGCAATTACACAGTAAACATTTAGCCATTTCTCTAGAAAAAGTGTGAGCTAGTGTCCTATCAGTTCTATCATAAATAACGATATAACTTTATTACCATTGTCTTATTATTTTGTACAATATTTCAAGGTGAAAATTCCAAATCACTTCTAGGTTGTTTGAAACTAATTTATTCCTAACAAAAGCACTAATATTCTCTCGATTCCTAAAATCCTTCTTGAGGCAATTCCCATGTAATTAAAGATTTCTCTGGCATCAGTAGGTACTCTGTTCTTAATATCACCCTAATTGAACTTGTTTTTAGTTAAATAACGTAAAGAACAATAAGGGATAAATATAAATGCAACAACGAAGAGTTAAAGACATTCCAATTATTAAACTATAAAAATCAAGGCATAATTTGTCCGTCATTTTTAGCATTATGTTCAAGATTAACCAATGGTTTAATTTGCTTGCTATGATTATTATGATTGCACGCTTATTATTTCGGAATGTGTAATTCCAGAAAATATCCATACCTCTCCCACAGAAGGGATTTTTTCTGAGAGCCCCCACCCCTCTGGAAATTCCAATTAAGCTTCATACATTTCTTCACATTTATGGCCTTACAGAACCCCCCACCCCCCAGGAAATTCCAATACCTTCTGTGGGAGGAGTATGGTTATTTTCTGGCACTGCACAATGTGAATTTTGCACCATAGTTTACAAATTATGCAGAGCTAGTTCTTCCAACACAGAAACAACTTATTTCCAATTCATAACCTGAAACACATGAAGATCAGCTGCCGGTTGAACAGGTATTTGGTGTCGCTGAATTGCAGTCAAGCTGTGATTGTTTACTTCTAAGCAAAATCCACTGTTTGTAATTTGTTGCACACCTCTCCTGCACTACCCCGTCAGGACCTGTGCACTCGGCAATAACACTGTTGCAAAATCTAACCTCAGAGGGGGTGGACAGCGGTGATAAAGTACCATCTTCACATTGTTCTGTGCCTAATGTTCTTGGTTTGAAGCCTGAGTTAAATTCCCTTAAAAGCTTGAAGGAACCACTTGCAAGTTCAAAAGAGAAGGAATAATGGAAGGAGAGCATCTCCTAGACATTCTGATCACATTTTCCGAAGTAATGCCACTGCTATTGGTAGAACCTGATATCTCTCTAATCATCTCAACAGAGGGAACATCTTTTGAACAACTCATTCCAGAAGTAATACAAAAATCTCCTAACACAAAATAAGGTTTAATCAAGAAAATGCAGAATTTAAGCAGACACACACATTTTCTTTCACCAGATAAATTGAAGCTGCAATATAACCTGTGAAAACTCGACATCTACAAAACTTCAACATTTATTTACTAACCTGTGATACCAAAGAACTTCATGTCCTGGAAAACTCAAAATAAGATCGCTGATGAAGTCCAGCTCTGACAGTAGCAAATGCAATAGTTCACTTTTTGAGCTGAAAAACCAAACCATAGATTTAAAGAACAATAAGGAATTTTAATTAAACTAAATCACGAAAAAAAAGTCTGCATACAAGCCAATTGTGGCCAACCAGTCCGGAGCTTATCTGGTTTCTGTAGTATAAAGCAACTAGGAGTATTTCTACTCCCCCCTGGATGGGATGCTAGTCCATCACAGGGTTACCCCCAGCATTAAATTTGCCAGTACCCATTTATACACTTGGGTAAAGAGAGGCACTGTGAGAGTAAAGTGTCTTGCCAAGAACACAACACCGGCCAGGGCTCAAACCCGGACTGCTCACTCCGGAGTCGAGCGCACTAGCCATGAGACCACCGCACCTCCCAAATCACTAAAACTAAGTTGCAATTATACTGGTACATGGGGATTGTACTTGATACTAAGTATTAAAACCTTTCACCAACAAATAAGTTTACAGTGCACAGCAAACAAAACAGACTAAAGAGTGCCTATACAACTGACTTTTTTCTTAGAATGTCACGATCAAGATACTGCCATTATGATCATGAACAGGGGTGGGAATATTACCAAAGTCACCATATGGGGAGAGTAGCTTGAACATCCATTATATTCAAGTAAGCCACCTCTTTGGAAAACCTCGATTGCTTACCATAACATTTTCAGGTGTTTCAGGGGAAACCATGTCTATAATGGAAGTCCACAGTTCGTCTGATATATGCCTCTCCTGCCCTATAACCCTCATAACTTGGAAGCTCACAAAAAAGGTTCTTTAAGAAAAAGGTATAAAAATAACATAATATTAAAATTAATTTTAACCACATACTCAGTTAAATAAGTAAAATTATATTGATATATAAATTTTTTTGCCAAACCATGTTTTAAATCTGGACGTGTTCAGGCAAACTTGAGATAATTTTAAAGTTGGGTTTCACTAAACAATATCAAGGTGGACAAACTGTATGGCTCTTGACAGTACAAAATAAAACTATGTATCTCACATAATGTATACAAGTACCATTTACTGCTTAAAGTAACAAGAACAGGTTTGAAAATGATCATTGGCCATTATGCTAAAGAGACTAAAGCCACAAAGGTACTAGTGGTTCATTCCTAACTTTACCTTTTCCTGTCCATGAATGAATTGTTTCCAACACAGCCATGCCTCGGTGGACTCCAAGCTGTATATGTTATACACAAGCATAGGGACTCGGCAGCTCGAAGACCAAACAGCAAGGTCAATCTCCTAAGATTGGCACTGTATGACCGTTCATTTTGTCCTTTCGATGTTTGTTTAGGTTGGAATTATTGTCCACCTTATTGCATTTGTACTGTCAGAGCTGGACTTCATCAGCGATCTTATTTTGAGTTTTCCAGGACATGAAGTTCTTTGGTATCACAGGTTAGTAAATAAATGTTGAAGTTTTGTAGATGTCGAGTTTTCACAGGTTATATTGCAGCTTCAATTTATCTGGTGAAAGAAAATGTGTGTGTCTGCTTAAATTCTGCATTTTCTTGATTAACCTTATTTTGTGTTAGGAGATTTTTGTATTACTTCTGGAATGAGTTGTTCAAAGATGTTCCCTCTGTTGAGATGATTAGAGAGATATCAGGTTCTACCAATAGCAGTGGCATTACTTCGGAAAATGTGATCAGAATGTCTAGGAGATGCTCTCCTTCCATTATTCCTTCTCTTTTGAACTTGCAAGTGGTTCCTTCAAGCTTTTAAGGGAATTTAACTCAGGCTTCAAACCAAGAACATTAGGCACAGAACAATGTGAAGATGGTACTTTATCACCGCTGTCCACCCCCTCTGAGGTTAGATTTTGCAACAGTGTTATTGCCGAGTGCACAGGTCCTGACGGGGTAGTGCAGGAGAGGTGTGCAACAAATTAACAAACAGTGGATTTTGCTTAGAAGTAAACAATCACAGCTTGACTGCAATTCAGCGACACCAAATACCTGTTCAACCGGCAGCTGATCTTCATGTGTTTCAGGTTATGAATTGGAAATAAGTTGTTTCTGTGTTGGAAGAACTAGCTCTGCATAATTTGTAAACTATGGTGCAAAATTCACATTGTGCAGTGCCAGAAAATAACCATACTCCTCCCACAGAAGGTATTGGAATTTCCTGGGGGGTGGGGGGTTCTGTAAGGCCATAAATGTGAAGAAATGTATGAAGCTTAATTGGAATTTCCAGAGGGGTGGGGGCTCTCAGAAAAAATCCCTTCTGTGGGAGAGGTATGGATATTTTCTGGAATTACACATTCCGAAATAATAAGCGTGCAATCATAATAATCATAGCAAGCAAATTAAACCATTGGTTAATCTTGAACATAATGCTAAAAATGACGGACAAATTATGCCTTGATTTTTATAGTTTAATAATTGGAATGTCTTTAACTCTTCGTTGTTGCATTTATATTTATCCCTTATTGTTCTTTACGTTATTTAACTAAAAACAAGTTCAATTAGGGTGATATTAAGAACAGAGTACCTACTGATGCCAGAGAAATCTTTAATTACATGGGAATTGCCTCAAGAAGGATTTTAGGAATCGAGAGAATATTAGTGCTTTTGTTAGGAATAAATTAGTTTCAAACAACCTAGAAGTGATTTGGAATTTTCACCTTGAAATATTGTACAAAATAATAAGACAATGGTAATAAAGTTATATCGTTATTTATGATAGAACTGATAGGACACTAGCTCACACTTTTTCTAGAGAAATGGCTAAATGTTTACTGTGTAATTGCTTCTAATTGCTCAAAGTCAATGACACTCCACTCGCTAAATATTGTTTTTAATTTCAAGCTGATTTAGTGGCTTGTAAAACGACTGAGTCATAGGCATATAATATTCTGTGAGACGGACATTGTACACAATAATTTAGTTATGAGAATTTAAACGAAAAGATGTTTTGAATTAAAGTAAGTATTAGTTACAATTTGATTGAATCCGGAGAATTTTGTACCAAGTTTTGGAACTTGATGATTTCTTTACCAATAATCACAGTTAGAAATATCAACAGTATTTAATAAAGTTAGGTGTATAAAAAAATGTTATGCAGAAAACTGTTGCTACCAATTAGTTGGAATTAAATGAGAAATTGAACCAACCTGGGCCCTAAATTATAATGATGAATTTGACTTAACCAAACTTAAACTGTAAAGGTTGTTTTGACGTTGCTAAACACGGCCTTCCTGCCAATATCTCGGTCACGTTTCAAGCAACGCCAAATCCCTGTGCGTATTCCATTAACCACTGTTTAGTGAAAGTAATTTGTCCCATAGTAGCAATTGAGTGATAACGGTCATTAATGCGAGTGCGGCCGTAACACTACTTGAACAGAGAGAGCACTACTTGAACACATGAGAGCGGTCGTGTATGGGTTAGCCCTAGGGCTAACCCATAGAGCGGTCGTGTATGGGTTAGCCCCAGGGCTAACCCATATACGACCGCTCTCATGTGGCTTTGATAGCTCAGTTGGGAGAGCACTGCACCGGCATCGCAGAGGTCGTGGGTTCGAATCCCGCTCAGAGCCTGAAATTTTTTTCAGGTCTCTGTTCAAGTAGTGTTACGGCCGCACTCGCATTAATGACCGTTATCACTGTTTAGTGGTTTTGTGTAAATTTTTGGGCATTATGGGAAAGAGATATTTTTTTCTAAAAGGATAGGTTAAATTGAGGAAAATATGAAATTTTGAAGGTTTGTTGGATATGGAAAAATGAAATTTGAAGGGAAGAATTAGTAGATGGACACCAAACAGTCCCCTACCAACCTGGGGCTCTCTTTTGGAGGGATCAACTGTTTGGTAGTGCTTCCAAACCCATTTTGACCCTAACAATTCCCTTTTAATAATACTTCAAATTTCGCTCCTATTCATGTGTACGCCCGCCTTAAGCTAACCCAGGATTAGCGAGAATTTTGATTTCAGTTTTGTACCTTTTCGGTGAGGTTTCCTGTTTACATTGTTTGTCCTTTAGTTTTGAGTTTGAATGATCACAAACTACAAAAAACATAAGCAGTGAAAAACATTTTTATACAAGAAAAATCAATAATTCGGTTAACTTTCAATCCTGGGTTAGTGTTAACCGTCTTTCGAACAACCCCGCCCAGATTAAGATCTGTAACTTGCTCTCTTGAATTCTTTTTCGTTTTCTTTACCTCTGAATCTATACCTTTACGACTGTTAATAAGAGCACATTGTGTTTGAGCGAAGTACAGTGGAACCTCGCTATAACGAAGTGTCACGGTACCGAAAAAATTGTTCGTTATAGCGGGGTCTTCGTTATAGCGAAGACCCCGTTATAACGAATTATCTGGTTAACAACAAAAATATTCGTTATAGCGGGGTAACCAAGCTGAACAATGGGATATACACCACTCAGAACAGTCTATAGACTTGCGCGTGAACAGCTTCGAAGGTCAAAGTTTTCCTATCTTGATCAATACGAGTCTTGTTTGGCTTACCAGCCATTTGTATCATCATGTCGTTTTTACTTACTGAGAGCGACAGGACAAAATATTCGTTATAGCGGGGTAAATAGTGCGTTGGGCCCGTCAAAATCAATTCGTTATAGCGGGGATTTCGCTATAGCGGGGTTCGTTATAATGGGGTTTGTTTCCACATATTTTACTGTCATTCTGCCGGGCTTTCAAATGTTGTTCGTTATAACGGGGTCTTCGCTATAGCGGGGTTCCACTGTATGACTATTTCGTGAAGATAAATATGGTCTAGAACTGTGGCGCGTTTTCAGGGTCAAAATTAAAAACTAGCTTTGACCTTTTCTTATCTCTGCTAAGTAAAATGTTACTCATTTCTGCTCAAGTGACATGTTCAAAGGTCTTATGTCATAAGTCGCCTTGTGAAACGAGAATCTGTAATGTAGACTTTAAACCTACTAAATCAGTTACTTAAGTGCAAATTTAACTATTTCATCTTATCACAACTCTTGTTATAACGGCTAACCCTCACTCTCTTTTTTAAACAGAACGGTTACCACAGAATAATTCTACTCAATATCCAGCTCATTTGAATGGTAACCCAATCGCAGGATGTCCGCAGCCCAGAAAGGCACCTCTAAAAAAGAACCTCTCGAATTGTACTACCTATAACCCCAAAATATTTTTTTTCGCTTAAATAATTCTTTACACTTTTTCGAAACACACTGCGCGTTTTTAAACTAAATTTTGACTTTTTACAACAGTTTTTACAGGCTGTAACAGTTACGAAATCTAGCCATCATATGTTGCACGACTGAGCTAGTAAGAGGCATGTCGTCACAGACGGATTTGCATCAAAGTAAGTCTTTATAAACATGCACGCAAAGAAGTTTGTGACGTCAAACCAGGACTAGGCCCATCGGTCTGCAGATGATGGCCAGATTTCGTAACTTTTACAGCCTGTAAGAAGTCAAGATTTGGGTTAAAGGGGGCAAAAAGGCGCAATGCTTTTCAAACAGGTGCAAAGCGGATTTATTTAAGCGAAAAAATATTTTGGGGTTAGGTGTACTTAAAAAGTATTCCGCTACGCGTGGTTTGTATATTTCTCTTATCGGTGTTTAGATAGGATGTAATCACAATGACACAAATACATTTCTGTATCTTTCAGCAACAAAAACCTTTACAGACACAAAGAAATACAGAAATCCTCAAAACATTGAGAAAAAAGTCAAGCCAAATAGTTGATCATGATCTGAACCGCGTACTTAAAGGACACAAGTCAATTTGACGCCCTTAAAAGTTTCACCAAGGGAGAGTACTTGTGTGCTTTCGATGACAGAGTTTGGTTTAAATCTGTTTGATGGTTTTGATGACTTGATTTTCGCACCAAAATGAACTTGTACTACTCGATTTCGAATCCGTTAACACATGAAACTTTTGTAACTTTTTTCTTTAAACATTATGCGCCTCCAACGCATTTGATGTAGCAATCATCGAAAACTGTAAAATAAGATATAGTTTAGGATTACCCTTAATCAGTATAGAGATTTTTGGAAAGAAAAATGGTGACCATGGCCAGTTATATCCGATACAAAAAATGCATACGTTTCAACGCATAACTTCGACAAAATTCACTGGATGAAAAAATTCTTTGCCTACATATGTCTGGATTTATGAAAACGGCGCTAAAGGATGCAATTTCACCTTGATTTCGCTACCCTTTTAGGCCGCGTTCAAGCCATGTAAAAGGGTAAAAAATAGAGAAAGGACGACAATGAAAGGAAGATAAACGGGAAGGAGGAAGAGAAAAAGGACTGACTTTCCTTTTAATTTTTATATCGTCACCTTTGGGGATAGTTTCTTAGTGGCGAGAGGAAAATGCCCGCTTAGCGTGCGATTTCGATTCTTTAGCACCTTCAGTTTCATAAATCCAGACATACATACATATTTTTACGATAACTGCAGAAATTCACGCGCGTTCATTGGTTAAATTTTATCGTCCACATGCGGACAGACACATGAATTTGAAATTCATGCGACGCGTCAGCGTGCGAGAGCGGGCAACTCGACAATTTGTTATCGTAAAAAACAAATTGATGTCAGTTTTTAATGCATCTGTCCTGTTATTGACAATGAATTTCGTCATAACATTGTCAAAGTAGTCTGCGAATCCACTCGGCTCTCGCCTCGTGGATCCACACTACTTTGAAAATGTTATGACGAAATTCATGATCAATAACAGGACAGACGCATAAAAAACTGACGTCAATTTGTTAAATACATAAAATTTATTTTTTTCTCGAATTTGAGACTAGCTATTACAAGCTATTTTTCCCGAGAGAAAAATAACGAAAGAAATCAACATAATATACATTAACTTACAAACTACAAAACTTACTTAGAACAAAAAATCCTGAAAATGTCATCTCAATTGGACAAATCGTTCTCCAAATAGCTTTTCTCAAGGGCACAAATTACTCGTTTTGAGAAATAGGAGAGCTTTGAGCTTAAAGTAACAGAAATTCTCAAAATAAAACTTCAATACCTTAAGAGTCAAGTTTTGACAAAAACAAAATGCCGGTTTGTTGAACGGGGATTTAGTGTAAGTCCCGCCATAACTGGAACAAGCCCTGTCGACTCAGAGCTGAAAGTGTTTAAGAGTCTGACTGAACAAACATTCAGCGAGAGAAGATCAGTTGACTTCGGATTTTCGTTGAAGAAAATCTTGTCAATGGGCATTCTTGTTCTGTCAATCCATTGGTCTCTCTCCTCGTCGTAGCATTCTACAGGCACCATGCCGTCCAGAAAAAACAGATACATCCTTATCCTTGTAGCGCTCTTGAACCTGACCTCCAAGGACATAAAGGGTTCCATCAATCAACACCATTTTCCCTCGGTATCGAGGCACTGTCAAGCTGGCTATCAACTGCCATTCATTTGTCGCTATGTTGTAAACTTCACAGCTATCCAGAAAGTTATGGAAAACATCGGCTCCTCCAGCAACGAAAATCTTTTCGTCATTTTTACTGACACCACATGCATCTCTCCTGGCCACATTCAAAAGCGCTATTTGTTTCCAATTGTTTCCGTCGGTGTCAAATGTTGAACATTCAGAGAAAAACCCAAAACTGGCTAGTCCTCCGATAACATATATTAACGTGTCAATAACTACGGAACAAAAAGATGCTTTCCAAACCCAGGGAAACAACGAGGACATTGAATTTAAATCAGGGTTGTACCTCCAAAGCGCAGGGTAGGACTCATTACTTTCTGCTACAATAAAAAACATCTCGTGTTTGATAACCAACACATCACGAATTTGGAAAGATGTGTTGTCTAATTTCATAATTGCTTGTTTTGAATCCAGTTTTGTCCACGGTGCTGGATACCAGCAGTTTAAATCGGGGTCATAGCATTGTGATCTGACGAAATGTTCGGTAACAACAAATACTTTGCCTCGATACGAGAACACGTGCGTTGGCTCGCATGAGGTCGAGGGCAAACGGTACCACTGTTCCGTTGAAGGAACATAAAAAGGTGGTGTGGAAATTAAGAGATTCGCTTGCACAAAACCGTGACAACGATGACATCTCTCTCTAAAGACTTCCTTGGAGGGTGTGGTCGTGGAACGTCACAATCTGGTGATCGATCAAACCATTGCAACGCAAGGAAAGCATTTTCGAGGCTCGCTTTATCCTCTTTCACAAGATCGTTTGTCACGACATTGCTTGCTAAAAAGTCGCGCGATATACAGGTCAGTCGCACGTGACGGAACAAGTCACGAAATTTTTCGCCTCGCTGGCTTTTGTCATGATCAATCCACCGTAGTACGAGTTCAAAAACGTTTTCTTCAGTGCCAATGACTATCTCATCGCTAGAAATCCATTTTTCAACCTCCTGGCTTGGGAGGTTAAGGAAATCGTCGGATTTAGCGACGGAAGCAAAGTGTGCTTGGATGACTTTCCGACATCTAGCAATTAGGCCTTGACACAAAAACTTTTCGGCTGCGTAGTAAATTGAAATGCAATTCGAAGTGGTGATGTAATCCTCAAGATATTTTCCCGCCAAAGCTTTCAAGT
>JAHPZR010044672.1:0-12406 GCA_019787425.1 Platygyra sinensis | reverse complement strand
TAAAATATATGTATTAGTAAGGTAACAGAACGAATAGATTAGGTGAAGAGAACCGTTTCGGAAAGGATACTACGGATACAGATAGAATACTACGGATAGCCAGGGCCGGATTACTTTTTTAGTGCAGGCGCCAACTGGCGCTGAATTTTTTTTTGGTCGCCAAAAAGTGTCAATAACATTTTTTCCTTCGTATCGAACAAAATAGATGAAACTCTGTCCGCCAATTTTCTTTTAAGAATCATAACGAGAGAATGCGTTTGGGGCCGCAATGGCGATTTTTCCGCTAAATGAATCAATTTAATGCAAACACGCTGATTCATTTATGCACCTAGCACTGAAAAACCACGACGAACGATCAAATGCCAGTCATATTACGCAGTTTCGTGCGACTGACCCAAATGTCTCAATTCACTTTATATTCTCTTCTATTGCACCCCCTGGGGAAAAAAAACTGCCGTTTGTTTCTTTTGCTCTATAGTATGACGAATACATGACGGATACAGAACGAATCATGACGGATACGGAGAACGAACACATGACGTATGCATGACGGATACAGAACGAGTACATGACGAATACAGAACGGATACATGATGTATCAGAACGAGTATATGACAAATACAGAACGGATATATGACGATACATGACGGATAACAGAACGAATACATGAACCGGATACAGAACGGATACATGAGAATACATGACGGTACATGACGGATACAAACGATACATGCGGCTAGAGAACGAATACTTAACGAATAACAGAACGACTACATCTTAATGATGATAACGGATACAAACACTGTACAGAAATGAATACATGACGGATTACAGAACCGATACTTAACGGTACAATTGGATACAGAAGGACACAAAGGATACTAACAGATACGGAACGTATACAAAATATCCGTCATGCCGTTATCCGTTATCCCCTGTTGTCTTGCCCAAGACCTTTTTCACTGCTCAGATGTATTGACAATTAAAACAAGGTTTCATTATGTATTATTTATTGTTTTTTGTTTAGTGGACCCACACAATGACTCGTGCATCCTATGCGCGACTGTCTATGCTGGGATACGGCCATCAATTGTTTGATCGCCGTGGCAGATCCTCCACAAGTGATTGATCCCAAAGAGGAACTGCCGTTCACTTAGATACTGGAAGGAATTGATCAACGTCTTTGTAATGAATTACACCAGTTTCTTTGGGCATTGTCCTAGGTATGTCAGTATTTTATTCCTTCGTACGTCCCCTCATCTCTTCCCACATTCTTCCCTCTCTTCCGTGGAGCTCCCCCTCTTTCCTGAGGTTTCTCCTCTCCGCTGTAGTCTTCCCCCTCGTCCCTCCTTTTTACTCCGTCATTGTCTGCCCTCCAGATCCTCTTCCTTCCTGCTTGCCTGCTTTTCTTGGGGGCGGTCCGTCTGTCCGCTGGTCCCATCTTCCTTGCTTCTTCCCTCCAGTCCCTTTTTTTGTTATTTTCCTCCTTGCTTTAGTATTGCACAGCGCTATACAGGATTTTAAAATCATTTTTACTGAGTGTTAGATCTGATCACGGAAAAAAAGATAAATGTTAAAGTGTGAGTAAAAAAGTTTGTGGTCCTTTCTGTGTGACATTATCTGACAAACACTTCTCTTAAATTCTGTTAGGTGCTACAACAGGAACTACCTTTTTCTCATTCCAAGTTTAACCGGGGGGGGAAGGGAGGGGGCCTCCTCAAGTCACCACCGAAAAGGTTGTACAAATTTCAAAGAAATGGCTATTTTATTATGCTTATTTGCCTTAGATGAGCGGCAGTTATCTTCAAAAAGGCTTTATGACCATCTTATTTTCCGGGGGGGGGGGGTTATACTGTGTCTAAAAATGTAGTCCGCAACAGATTACCACTTGGTAAGCCTCTCTTAAATAAAGATGATTTGGAAACCCAATCAAGTTCTGCCGTTCCTTACCGCACCCTACAGTTCTCCCTGAATATTAACAATAATTATTCATGAGCCCGCGTTGGATTATGAAGTGATAAATAACCAACGAGCCGCGTGCGCGAGTTGGTTTATAGTCACTTCATATCCAAGCAAGGGCGAATGGGAATAATTGTTTTAGTACATTCTCAAACCGGTTTTTGCCCGCCGATTTTTATTTCCACAATTTTACAAAGCGAAAATTTAAAACTTGGCGCCACTATTTTCCAATGACGTAAAACTCCGATTATTTAAAACAATAGAGTGTTTCTGTCGAGGACCTATCGGCTGATAGTTTGCACCCGCGGGAAAATTTTGATGTTCTTAAAACAAATATTTGCCCGAGAAGCGAAGCTTCGAGGGCAAATATGCTAGTTTTAAGAACATCAAATTTCAGGGGCAACTATCAGGAACCGATAGTTCCGAGACACATAAACGCTCTATGTCTTTATTGTGTCACCACTAATTTTCTTCCGCACGCTAGTTCAAAAAATCAATTAGACTTTCAATTGAATATTTTCAAGAATTCGAGACGAAAGCCGTGAAAGCCAAATATAAAAATGTGAAAAGAAAACAGACAAACAATCTTATACAATTTTAGTTATTTTATTTTCTACGAATCCCGCTTGTTTACAGCAGAAAATTTTCCACGGACGACGACTATCCATCCGGGTATTTTCGGCGGACGAGGCACTATGGGCTGATAGTGGCCCTCCGCGGGATGAACATATCGCGTTCACGTGGTTAATTTAAAGCCAATAAGAATCGGAGGAAAATTTAGTGGTGAACTATAAATGGCTCATAGTCGAGTTTTTTTTTAGCCAATCAAAAAAGGGCTAGAAAGGCAATAGTCGGAGCTTGGAGAATTTACTAAACCCTGAAATACTAAATACTAAACGGCTTGGAAGAGATAGAATGTTGGAGCCTCTTAAAATACGTAACAGTGCGAGAAAACATTTTTTTTTCATGTATGCGGGATAACTGTCACGATGAAGATATTTAAAAAGACTAGGTACATATTTTGCAGACGCCTCTTTTATAAAGTTGGTATTCCTGCTCTTTGAGCAACTGTGTATAGGCTGATCCTGCGTCCTTGAAAATAAATCTCAGATACGCTTATTAAGTGTAACAAAATCACACGCGCGAAGGAAGACGTCTGAGAGCCATTACAGGCTTTTACTAACCTGGTAGAGATCGCAGGGAGGCAGCCGGATGGTCTTCTTTAAGAATGACTGTTCTGCATGGTAGAACCTGAATGTTCTGTCCACCACATGAGGCCGAGGTTCCACTTGCACGGTCAAGATAGCCACAGGACACTCGTCAGTATTCCTGAAGGACACCTGAAGGAGCAGCGTAACACTTAAAAGACACTTCAGCTCTTAACAGAGTTCATTGGACGCAGTCCAGTTTCACTTGTAACTCAAAGATCGTCAAATTGGGAGATTTAAACACAACAAAGGGAAAAAGTTATCAGTGACTTACTTGTGAATCAAAGTACACTCAAGGCCATTTCCCAGTTACCTTGTGCCCCTGTTTCAAAACGAGTCTTCGTGGAAAACCTTTCGAATGAAACTGATTTTAATTTGTATGAAAGTGAAGCTGTATGCGGAACACATCTTCATGTGAATGGCCCCACTCGAAGGCTTGTTTCGACAGAGGCAAAAGGCACTCGGAAATGGCCTATTCTACTTGGCTGTCACAACACTATCAGTGTAACGTCGCTTGGCCTTTGATTCAAACGTCAAAAGAATGATTAACAAGTCCAGAGATGATCTGCAACTCGTTTAAGTCAACTTTAAGGTCTTGATACCACTGTTTGAGTTATTTCTGATTTGCCCTCGAAACTTCATATCCGTTTCGTCTGGGTTTGCATCTGCAACAATCTACGACAGGGTAAAACAGCTAACACCAAGGGCTTTAACCAATCAGATCAAAACATGCTGTATTTTTAACCAATCAGAGGCCAATCGTGACTCAGTGTAAGCGGATTTCCCGTGCTTGGCACCGGCTGCATGTTTTCTCGCGCTTGGCGCCGGCTCAAATTGTTTTGCCTCGATTTCTGATTGCCTTCTTGTGATATTTGAGATTGCTGTGACTGGGCAAATGTGCTTGATTGATTGATCGATCACTTAGGTTTTGTCTTACAACAGCCAATCAAATCTGTTGTAGCCACCAGCAGCTGATGTTTTGATTGTTAATGGTGGATATTCTTACTTTAATCTGACGTGGTTTCAGGTTGTTTTCTTCCGTGCTCGTCTTAAGATATGTCTGGGTCTGCTGTTTGAGCGGGTGAGAAGGGCCCTGTGGAGAGAAAGGATAAATCATGAACATTACATATAATTTCTCTTTACAAAACCAATACAATGTCAAGAGACAGGTAAGGAGAATAACGAAAATCATCAAGCAAAGGGTGATGAATCTTTTAATTTTCGAAACTAACACGAACAATAGCATAACACCTAGTACAAAGAATTAATCATTTGATCTTGATGCACCAGTGAATAAATCTTCACCTGTTCAGCGACGCTTTGATCCGCTCTAAAGGTCTGGAACTTGAACGGGATGTGCACGGTCTCCCTGGGCCTTAGGAACACTTGTGGATAGGGGCTGGTAGATGCGGTGTCAAACATGTTCTCTTCTAGAGCTTTAAAGGAACAGTTTTATATTTGTGATAAAATTTTGGCACAAGACAGAGGGTAACGATGGATTACAGGCGGACCAAACACTACATATACAACACACGAACAGAACTCTTTAAGCTCTATAGTGTAAGAATGGCTTTTTCACAAGGAAATGTTTTTATAGTCTGATAGACTGAGTAAGCTTGACCAGTGAAAGAGTCAAATTTGAATAAGGCATAAATCACGTGTCACCTGAACGAGTCTCAGTTTTCCTCTTGAAATGTCTCCATTCCTAGTGTCTGTTATCACTCTGCAAAAGACCAAATGCTGCGTTTTTAAGTGTTTTCAACTTGTAACTGCAACGTTCTTTCATACTGGAAGAATATCGGCCCAAGATCTTGACACTATAGAAAAAGCTGAACTCAATCATTATTGCAAGTTACTAACTGAATTAATTGTCCAATACATTTCTTCTCTTCCGCTAGTTAATATGCTTACATACTTTATTTTGCTGCTTATTTTCGCTAAATTTTATTTTTAGTCTAAAACTAGCTTTTGTGTCTGTGTGTCGTTATATTTGTTACCTTAATTAAGTCTTCAAGTACCTGACATCATTAAAAATTACTGTATTTAAAGGGATACGTCACGGTTATTTCTACCATCGACAAAATTACCTTTAAATTGAAGGAAACCTGAAAATAATACTTTACAAAGATAGGAAAACACTAAAGAGATAATAATAAACCATAAGGGAACAAGGCTAAATTCTTCAAACCGTTTAACCGTGACGCAGCTCCTTTAAAACGCTAGGGATGGCTACCCAATTTTACTAGCCTGGTGTTATTTCGGGCAGCCATGCACTTTATCTTATTTGTGTTATTACTCTTTGTAAATGTAAATTTAATTCAGGGTGCAAATAAAGTTGTCGTTGTTGTTGTTGAGCGCAGAGTGACCCGACCCAGGGTTAATATTCTCCCAGAAAGATCCTGCGGAACAAAGTTTGCTCACTACGAAATATAATTTTTTGCTGGGTATGTGCTGCTGGCCTCTCAGAGCCCCTACCCTATTATAGTCTATTCTGTGGCCAGTTATAGACTCCATCTTAGCCACTTTTAGCTTAAGTTCATTTGGGCGCTTCCAACTTAGTCACTTTCTGTTTATGTTTTACCTATAGCCTGCGTGGCAGGCCGTAGAAAGGAAGCGAAGTCGATCCTCCCGCGCTTCGCACGCTCGTCTTTCCCCTTTCAGTCGCCTTCGGACGCCTGCCACGCAGGCTAGCTTACCTAGCTTATGTCGGAACAAGTTAAGAAAAACAACCGCTTGAATGAAGTGACACATTTGCTAAACTAAATGTAAAACGGTAACAACTTTTCCACTACAAATCTTCCCAATTTTAACTCCCTACTTGCCAGAATTTTCTTACCCCTCATATCACGATAATGCGCGACTCTATGCTGGGAACTCTATTGCAAATGTAACCCCATTATAATCAATGCCGTCGTGAAATTGCGACCCCATCCAGCGGCACAACCTTCTTAACCTGTCACAAGGAAGTAGCCCCCAGGGTGAGGGGGGTGGGATGCGCGCTAAAATATTTAGTACACTTACTGTAGTTCGTTGTCGTCGCAGTGAACGGTGATAGTTTGGTCCGTGGAGTAAGGATTTCTCAGCACAAACTCAAAAAACTCCGCTGTGCCGAATGATGGGTAGATTGTGTGACTAGTTGTGATGTTACCCGCCAGCGAAGACAGAATCTTCTCATGTCTGAGCTTCTCTCTATAAAACACAAACAAATGAAAAATGTGTGTTTACAATGCCACTGTTGAAAGCAGAGTAATCTAAAGAACCAAACTAACAAGGTCACCACAATGTGTCACGCAATGTGTGTTTACAATGCCACTGTTGAAAGCAGAGTAATCTAAAGAACCAAACTAACAAGGTCACCACAATGTGTCACGCAATGTGTGTTTACAATGCCACTGTTGAAAGCAGAGTAATCTAAAGAAACAAACTAACAAGGTCACCACAATGTGTCACGCAATGTGTGTTTACAATGCCACTGTTGAAAGCAGAGTAATCTAAAGAAACAAACTAACAAGGTCACCACAATGTGTCACGCAATGTGTGTTTACAATGCCACTGTTGAAAGCAGAGTAATCTAAAGAAACAAACTAACAAGGTCACCACAATGTGTCACGCAATGTGTGTTTACAATGCCACTGTTGAAAGCAGAGTAATCTAAAGAAACAAACTAACAAGGTCACCACAATGTGTCACGCAATGTGTGTTTACAATGCCACTGTTGAAAGCAGAGTAATCTAAAGAAACAAACTAACAAGGTCACCATAATGTGTCACGCAAAAGCTAACATACATTACTTGCAAAAAATTTCGAACAAAAAAAGTCTCAAGCCGTCTGAAAGTCTTGAGGGTCCATAATGTTTACTGTGCAGTATAAAACTTGGAAGTAGATTCAAGGCTCTTAGATTCCTTTATTGAGTGAGCCTAGTTGAGTCATGTCTTGGCATACGTAACGGCTTGATAGCTTATGTGTTATTCAGTTATTCGGTGTATTTGGTGTGCATTAAAGTTTTAATTAACACCCGAAATTGTAACGTTTGCAAGTAATGTAATGTCTCATAAGAATAGCTTGGCCATCTGTCACGCAACGCTAACCTCTCTTTCGTGCGCGTAGCATTTCTGCAACTGCAAAGAGTCATGGGTCAGGCCCAGGTTGTTCAAAGGATGGATAACGCTATCCACGGGTTAATTCACTATCCAGCGGATAGCGTGGTTTGTTTTGTTAACACTTATCCACTAGATAGCGATTTATCCGCTGGATAGTGTTATCCACCCTTTGAACAACTGGGACCAGGACTGTACGAAACAACCTTTGCAACTAGAAAGTGGCAAGAAGTACTCTAAAAGTTTTAAGATTATTTTACCCACCTGTAGAGCTGGATAGTTTTAAGGTCCCTGGTTCTTTGTAACTTTTCCTCTTTTTGAATCTAACAAGAAAACGATTCCTTGTTTACATTACACCACAGTGGAGCTAAATGTACATTGGTCTTCAAATGGACAATTAGAAAGCGAGTTAATAGGTTGTTTTAACTTACTATTAAGTTTCCTGTAGAAATATCAGCCCCTTGGATCTGCCGAACAGCCAGCATTCTTTCAAGTTTTCTAGCACACAAATACACAACATGATGAACAAAAAACAGCAAGGTTGATATCAAAAATTATCGGGCCCATAATTAAAGTGCACCTAACCCCAAAATACTTTTTTTCCCTTAAATAAATCTTTGCACCTGTTCGAAAACACACTGCGCCTTTTTAAACTAAATCTTGACTTTTTGAAAGCTTGTAAAAGTTACGAAATCTAGCCATCATCTGTCCCACGACCGAGCTAGTAAGGCGCATGGGTCTATTCTTGGTTTGACGTCACAGACTGATTTGCATCGTATTAAGGCTTTGTCAACATGCATCCAAAGAGGTTTGTGACGTCAAACCGGAATAGACCCATACCCCTTACTTGCTCGGTAGTGGAGCAGATAATGGCCAGATTTCGTAACTTTTACAGCCTCTAAAAAGTCAAGATTAGGGTTAAAAAGGGACAAAAAGGCGCAATGCGTTTCAAAAAATATTTTGCGGTTAGGTACATTTTAACAATTAGCCAATCAGTAGCCTTTCAGACTATAACTGTCCGAATATCGTGTGATATCAAGTCAGTATCTCGACATCGCAAGATTTATGGCCCAATCTTGGTAGGGTGAACGAACAGTCGTATATTTTTTGTACAACTCGAATGCATATCAGGCTCGTTAGGTGTCTCTATAGGTAGTCTAGCTCGACCACGTTCAGTCAAAATACGAAACGTGGCTTGACATACTCGCTTGAGATCCCGCCGCTACGATAAGGCATGAAAACTGCGTAAGTGTTCCATCTTTTTCAAGTGGACTTCAGCAAACGATTTTAAACTGGCTAAATGGTTTCTGATACCGGCTGCAAGCACAGTGTACTTATTGCAGCATATTCATATACTTAAATTTCACATAAGTTCACCCAAACTTTGAAATACTGAAATACGTAAATTTAATATATAAATGACCTTCAGGAACTTCTTGGAAAGCTCTCTTTATGCAAACCTGCACTTGTTTTGTTGGCTCAAACCATTTAGAAACATATCTTCAATAAAAGTCATACATCTGTTGTAATTTAAAGATTCATTTTTCTCCGCCTTGGTCTTCGTTCGTTTGCTATATTTTTTAAATAACGACAGTGATTCGAACACACACTGAGACAAGCATCTACAAAGACGCACTGACCTTTTCCTTATAGCATCAGTCTCTCTCACTGGTTGATCATCTTTAGCTATTTTGTCCTGTCTACTGAACAGCACTGCTGCAAGTTCGGCATCGCATTCTGCCACTTGTTTGGCTTTCAGTTTAGTCCGCACCTTGTTTCCTTTGCGCAAAAGAACTAAATATTAATTATTTGAACCTCTTTTAACCCTAACGATCTTTGCTTTATTCCGGTATCGTTTGGTATGGTGCTTTTTCTGAGGGATACCTGTGGTATCCCACACTATTGTCATCGGCTCGTGTCCGTTAATGTGAATGAGGTATCCCACACATGTACCACTTGGGTACCTATTTTTTTCTTCAGTTATTGGGGAGGTTAAGCGCCGGCAACGCCGAGGGCTACGCCGAGAAAAAAATGAATTTATATTTAACTTGCGACCATCATGAAACAGTGAATCTAAATCATACCAGTTAGCGTGGTGTGGATATCTAAGCGCGAATATGTAAATGATTAGCATTTTATTTTGCCATTTACGCTATAGTTTAATTTCTACGCGGTGAGTGGTATGATTGTCTTCTATGCACTTAACCAACCAGACAAGTCACGGTCACAATCGACAACGTTGGACGAACATCCTGTGTTTAGATAAGGATAAAACACTCTACAGTCTCTCGTATTTAATATATTGGCTAAGATGGAGTCTATACTGGCCACAGAATAGACTATAATAGGGTAGGGGCTCTGAGAGGCCAGCAGCACATACCCAGCAAAAAATTATATTTCGTATAGGAGGCAAACCTTGTTCCGCAGGATCTTTCTGGGAGAATATTAACCCTGGTCGGGTCACTCTGCGCTCAACAACAACAACGACAACTTTATTTGCACCCTGAATTAAATTTACATTTACAAAGAGTAATAACACAAATAAGATAAAGTGCATGGCTGCCCGAAATAACACCAGGCTAGTAAAATTGGGTAGCCATCCCTAGCGTTTTAAAGGAGCTGCGTCACGGTTAAACGGTTTGAAGATTTAGGCCTTGTTCCCTTATGTTTATTATTATCTCTTTAGTGTTTTCCTATCTTTGTAAAGTATTATTTTCAGGTTTCCTTCAATTAAAGGTAATTTTGTCGATGGTAGAAAAACCGTGACGTATCCCTTTAAATACATTAATTTTTAATGATGTCAGGTACTTGAAGACTTAATTAAGGTAACAAATATAACGACACACAGACGACACAAAAAGCTAGTTTTAGACTAAAAATAAAATTTAGCGAAAATAAGCAGCAAAATAAAGTATGTAAGCATATTAACTAGCGGAAGAGAAGAAATGTATTGGACAATTAATTCAGTTAGTAACTTGCAATAATGATTGAGTTCAGCTTTTTCTATAGTGTCAAGATCTTGGGCCGATATTCTTCCAGTATGAAAGAACGTTGCAGTTACAAGTTTGAAAACACTTAAAAACGCAGCATTTGGTCTTTTGGCAGAGTGATAACAGACACTAGGGAATGGAGACATTTCAAGAGGAAAACTGAGACTCGTTCAGGTGACACGTGATTTATGCCTTATTCAAATTTGACTCTTTCCACTGGTCAAGCTTACTCAGTCTATCAGACTATAAAAACATTTCCTTGTGAAAAAGCCATTCTTACACTATAGAGCTTAAAGAGTTCTGTTCGTGTGTTGTATATGTAGTGTTTGGTCCGCCTGTAATCCATCGTTACCCTCTGTCTTGTGCCAAAATTTTATCACAAATATAAAACTGTTCCTTTAAAGCTCTAGAAGAGAAACATGTTTGACACCGCATCTACCAGCCCCTATCCACAAGTGTTCCTAAGGCCCAGGGAGACCGTGCACATCCCGTTCAAGTTCCAGACCTTTAGAGCGGATCAAAGCGTCGCTGAACAGGTGAAGATTTATTCACTGGTGCATCAAGATCAAATGATTAATTCTTTGTACTAGGTGTTATGCTATTGTTCGTGTTAGTTTCGAAAATTAAAAGATTCATCACCCTTTGCTTGATGATTTTCGTTATTCTCCTTACCTGTCTCTTGACATTGTATTGGTTTTGTAAAGAGAAATTATATGTAATGTTCATGATTTATCCTTTCTCTCCACAGGGCCCTTCTCACCCGCTCAAACAGCAGACCCAGACATATCTTAAGACGAGCACGGAAGAAAACAACCTGAAACCACGTCAGATTAAAGTAAGAATATCCACCATTAACAATCAAAACATCAGCTGCTGGTGGCTACAACAGATTTGATTGGCTGTTGTAAGACAAAACCTAAGTGATCGATCAATCAATCAAGCACATTTGCCCAGTCACAGCAATCTCAAATATCACAAGAAGGCAATCAGAATCGAGGCAAAACAATTTGAGCCCGGCGCCAAGCGCGAGAAAACATGCAGCCGGTGCCAAGCACGGGAAATCCGCTTACACTGAGTCACGATTGGCCTCTGATTGGTTAAAAATACAGCATGTTTTGATCTGATTGGTTAAAGCCCTTGGTGTTAGCTGTTTTACCCTGTCGTAGATTGTTGCAGATGCAAACCCAGACGAAACGGATATGAAGTTTCGAGGGCAAATCAGAAATACTCAAACAGTGGTATCAAGACCTTAAAGTTGACTTAAACGAGTTGCAGATCATCTCTGGACTTGTTAATCATTCTTTTGACGTTTGAATCAAAGGCAAGCGACGTTACACTGATAGTGTTGTGACAGCCAAGTAGAATAGGCCATTTCCGAGTGCCTTTTGCCTCTGTCGAAACAAGCCTTCGAGTGGGGCCATTCACATGAAGATGTGTTCCGCCATACAGCTTCACTTTCATACAAATTAAAATCAGTTTCATTCGAAAGGTTTTCCACGAAGATCGTTTTGAAACAGGGGCACAAGGTAACTGGGAAATGGCCTTGAGTGTACTTTGATTCACAAGTAAGTCACTGATAACTTTTTCCCTTTGTTGTGTTTAAATCTCCCAATTTGACGATCTTTGAGTTACAAGTGAAACTGGACTGCGTCCAATGAACTCTGTTAAGAGCTGAAGTGTCTTTTAAGTGTTACGCTGCTCCTTCAGGTGTCCTTCAGGAATACTGACGAGTGTCCTGTGGCTATCTTGACCGTGCAAGTGGAACCTCGGCCTCATGTGGTGGACAGAACATTCAGGTTCTACCATGCAGAACAGTCATTCTTAAAGAAGACCATCCGGCTGCCTCCCTGGCGATCTCTACCAGGTTAGTAAAAGCCTGTAATGGCTCTCAGACGTCTTTCCTTCGCGCGTGTGATTTTGTTACACTTAATAAGCGTATCTGAGATTTATTTTCAAGGACGCAGGATCAGCCTATACACAGTTGCTCAAAGAGCAGGAATACCAACTTTATAAAAGAGGCGTCTGCAAAATATGTACCTAGTCTTTTTAAAATATCTTCATCGTGACAGTTATCCCGCATACATGAAAAAAAAATGTTTTCTCGCACTGTTACGTATTTTAAGAGGCTCCAACATTCTATCTCTTCCCAAGC
>JAHPZR010044669.1:7500-24895 GCA_019787425.1 Platygyra sinensis | reverse complement strand
TAGGCCTTAAATTGTAACATGATACAGAGGCTTCGGTTACAAAACAAAAGAATTCATCTCAAGCTAGGTTGAGTGTTTTAAAATTCTAATATATCGAACTTATCATTAAGGAAGAGAGGAACAGATGGAGACTTTACATTTCCTACACAAGAAATGAAAATTAAAGAAAATAGTGATTTTGTGATAGAGAACCGAAAGATCACTATCCTACCTGTACTTTCTGGTATGTGTTAGACAAAAGTGCAATCATCATGTTGATAAGAAGAATGACTCCCATTACGAGAAATGCTCCGTACAGAAAATTGACAAGTGTTACTGAAGGATCATCAGCTGACTCCAAGAAGTCTACATCCACCTCTCCCATCAAAGACCAACACAGATGTCGCACCATCTTCCACCAGCTGTGGATCACAAAGAGGAGCTTAAGAGACTGGCAAAGTCTAAGGATTTCGTAAATCACATAATTCGTAAATGTGCTAGAACAAATCGCTCTTTTAAATCTCAGAATACTGAGAAGTGAACGATAAAAGTTATATACAAAGAGTACATGTGGCTTCTGTCAAAGTATCCTGGTCCAGACAGCATGTCCAAACTTTAATTCATATCAAGATAATGAGTCCAATGTAACGTATAGGCTAGTAAACGATGCAACGATGGGTTTAGAACATCAAGAACTGAGAAAATGATTAGAGGATTGTATACGCTTCTAACCAGAATCATGGGAAGAAATGATGAAGTTATCGCTAGCGCTAGCGACTCCCTGGACTTACCAGGCTATCCCAGAACTGCTACAAACACTGCAACAAAAACATACAAAGAACCTTGAATCAATTGTATTTTATCAAGCACTTTTTTTTTGCGAGGGGACCAATCCACACATCATACGAGCTGAGATTAGTGATTTTAGAACATCTTCCTACATTTGTTTCTAATTTTGCAAAATTTCCCCAATACGTTATGGCAAACAGTTAATTAATCCTGTAACAGACAAAATAAGACGGAAAGTAAATTGGTGAAAATGGTCAGGAACTATACAATAATTAGCAATTATTGAATTCGGCTTTCGTAGGATATGAAAAATTCTGCAGATCACGGAGGATGCTATCCACAGAGGCCGAAGGCCGAGTTGGATAACACCCTCCGCGATCTGCAGAATTCTTGATATCCTACGAAAGCCGAATTCAATATTAAACAGCATAAAACAGCAGCTGGTTATGGTGAATTATGCGTGTGGTTTTAACCAGTGAGAAACGGGGAAATATTTTGAATTAATAATAATGGGAAATATTCACTCATATAAACGAACTCACACATGGCAAACAAATGTCTTTTCAACGTCTATCAAGGGAAATTTGATCGAAGGAAATGGAAAGGGCATAAAAATAATGAAACTTTAGTAAAGCTGGATCAAATCAATCAATCAATCAATTTATTTATACACGCAACACCAAAGAGCTCCTAAGTGCTCGTTAAAACGTGTATGTGTGTATTAATGTGAAAAAAAATATACAAGATATGAAACATTTTTCACATTTTCATGGTAGAATAAAGTGCAGTAGGGCGAGCTTTGGCAACATATTTCGCATGCAAATCAGATCAACAATTTGCTCTTGACTTAACCAGGACGCAGCCTACTCACAGTTCTTTTCCATTGTCTTCGGATATGAAAGACTTCTCAGCCACGTACACTTTAGTTATTGCAATAGAAAAGGCCAAAATAGCCGCGATAAACTGCCAAAATATGGTAACGAGGTCACTCAAGATGTGGAACAACGCTATCTGGATGGGGCCAATTTGCTTTGTTGTCTCCATCACGTGACCAAACGCCCTGAGCGTTAGGAACATGGTATTGAGGCCGTAAAAATATCCAGCTATGACAAGGGATCGGTTGTTGGTCACGGATTCTGACACGGCCAACGTGACCATCCTTAGAACAAAAGTATCGAAGTAAATAATGAGCGTGATGAGGTCCAAGATGTTCCACCGATCACTGCAAACAATAATAAAAATACGCTATAAGTAAAAGTTAACCAACAAACAAACAAACAACAGGGAAAAAGCACTTTTTCTTAAAGGCAAGCTCCCAGGGAATTGAGTGACTAACTCTGGCCCAGTGCATTAACTGGGGGCATAGTCCAGTCCCTGAACTCTCCTCTCTTCCCTCCCCATATAAGGGCTGAACCCGGGCTGGCGAAAGAAGAGTTCGGGATAACTTGCATGCGCATGCTCAGAACGCCGCCATTTCCCCCCCCCCCCCCGCCCCCCCCCCCCCAAAATCGGGGGAAAAAACCACATTTGGAAGTATTTACCAGATTTGGCTTGTGGCGCGATTTTCTGAATGATAATATACAAGAGACAATTTCTGCATTCAGATTGATTAAAAACATGTCAATTAATCCCAAATGAGTGGAATTTCATGCACCAGTGCCACGCTAAACCACATTCGATTTGTTTTTTATCGCAATATCAAAGATGACGAAAGAAATATTTGCCAAGATTTGTTCAGTGACAATTGAAAACACCGACTCGGACTTGAAAGTGTACGCGCTGCATTATGCAAATGAGCTACTTGTACGCGTCAGACTTTCCTTTCAAAAACTTTTGCAAAATCGCTCAACATACAGAAACAATACGAAAAAAATGTTTGGGAAAAGAGTAATGACTCGTACTCGTTGTCGATAAGAGTACAGACCACGATAAGCCATATTTCGATTTTTATGTTTTTTTACGACAATATCCGGGAACGTCAAAGGAAATGTTTTCTTTCAGAGCTCGAGCTGAAAAAGGCATTGCGAAACACATTGACGCGAGCAGCGTGGTTGGGACCTAGTAATTTTTTATTGGTTCGTTCTGAGCATGCACATGCACGTTATCCTGGACTCTTCTTTCGCCCGCCCGGGTTCAGCCCCTATATGGGGCGAGAAGAAAGGAGAGTTCAGGGACTGGACTAATGGGCGCAAGGAAGTGAAGATATAAACAAACAACTTTGAGAAATAGGATGGAAGGCTATTTCCTCCTTAAACTTTAACACAGGTTGGAACTCGGTGTCTTAAAGGACCCTAGTCTATTTTCGATGCATCGAAATTATTGACATTGCATGGTGAAGGGAATTCTTATTGCTTTACTGTAAGTTTTGTTCCGGAAAGTGTGTTTGATTATCTGTCGTAGTTCCACAACGGTTTCCTTTGTTTCGACGTGCTCTGAATAAAATATAATAACCAAACTCTCGCATGTAAACAAAAACAAAGGTGTGGCTGACTAGGGTCCTTTAAGGCGGGTATTGTAGAATTGCGTTCTTGGAGGTAGTGCTAGTCCGTGCATCAAAAGTGCAAGAAAAATTGGTTGCTAGCCCCTTAAAACAAGATGCTACTTACCTAATGTACTTGGAGAATCTCTTAGTAAAACCTTGGGGTTTAGTTTCTTGCTCTTCCGTCTCTACGTCTTCTTCAAGGTATTTACAACCCCGGTTACATCTCATACGTCTGCAATGTCGCGTTTTGTTCTTTACTGTCTCCTTATCATTGTTATTTGTGAATTGTTCGCATTCGAATAATACACGACCCATGAAGAATACTAGAATGGCCCACTCAATCCAAGTGAAAGAAATGCTTGAAGTCTCCAGGCAAATGGTAAAGTGGAGTCCAAGCAAAGCCAGGTAGCTTAGTGCGTCTCGGATAAAGACAAAGTATGGAGTCGTAAAATAATCACGATAATTATCTAAAACATAAGAACACAGAAGTATATTATTTAAACAAAAGGTTGAAAATGATTAGTTGCATTAAAGCAAGATAGCAACAGACAATGCTCTGGCAAAAAATGATATAGCAAAAAATTTAAAAGAAAAATAACATTGGGCAAGAAAACATTTTTACCTAAAGTAAAACCCACACTAGAAAACTTTTCTCAGCAAAACAGCTGGGAATTCTATTGTACCAGTAACAAAGAAATGGTTCTTCTAATTAAATTCCCCTTATGCTGATTTTCGAATTCAAGTTTTGAGAGCGTGAAAAATATTTACAAGAAAGTAGATCTCTCGATTTTAAAGGCGAATTACATAAGCGGGCCAATATGCCTATAGTTTATTTATTGTCCCTAAAACGTCTAAACAGGGACCTTTTAGCACCAATGTAAAGTACATGAAAAGTAATTAATTAATTAATTAATTAATTAATTAATAGAAATATGCTTATCTTTAAAGCGGCGTTGCATAAAATGGAACGACGTCCATCAGATTCCCCTTCGTCCACCGTTTATTATTTTGTTTTTAATTTGATTGTATTTTGACCCATTTATCCTTTATTTTTAGTCTAAGCAATGAGCAACTTACATAGTATAGTCATTAGACTTAAACTGCCACTTTTCCTTTTTCTGTTGTTAGTTAGGACAGTGGCTATCTATTGTAAACCCTACTGACGTTCGAAGCTATTGAATGATCAGCGTAGCTATATTCAGTTGAAAAACTAATGGGCTTTTCTTCAATTAATAACGTAGAAATTCCAGGAACTTTATTTACCGTAAATGTCCTTGCCATCCACTCCTATAAAAAAAAAACGCCTTGCATCAGGAAGAGGAAGAAATACTTAGAGAGCAATACGTAACGAAAACCAAAACATTCAAGTTACATACCACGACACGAAACGAACAACTCTGTTTACAAGAAAGCAACTTTACAAGGACGAATTTAAGCCACCTAGACTCTTAAACAAGTCTTTTTTGTAATTTCAGGTCAGGTTTTGCACATTTTGAAAACTTAACCTTAAATTACTTTGTAAACGTTGCTAAGTAATTCAAAGTTAACATTTGATATAGACCAAGGCCCAGGTCTGCGCATTGTTTTTGAGCTTCCTAATTAATTTAGGGTGTTTTTCTGTTTAATTACCTTCAGTTTTCAAGTTGTTAAACTAAACGACCTTGACTTCAAAGGTAGAGGGAGAGGTCAAGATCCCATTTTATGCCCGAATTTTTTATCTAGAGGTTGAGTTCTTCATTCAAACATACCGTGTAAGAGTCATTGAACTTGTAATTTATGCTAACGATTTAACGATTTAATGATTTGGTACAATCTGTTTAAAAATTATTTAAGTCTCCTGTTGTCAATTTATTAAATTTTTGTAATTAATTTGTATGACTGTTCTGCCCAGACTAGCAATGCTATTTGCGAACAGTCCTTTCTACGCATTTATTCTATGAATAAAAGTTGTTATTGTTGTTGTACGGAAAGGGAGATTTATAGCTTTCGATCGCACTCCTATATCAGTTCAAGTCAGTTACACCTCTGTCAGCAGTCATGCCTAGTTTATACTCTGAAAAAGGTATTCATGATTTCAAACATGCTACCGAAAAATAAAAATCAAAGCAGTTTCTTGATGGGTGTTCAACTAGGATTATTATATTAATAACTCTAACTGTAAATCAGTACGCATGGTTTTGAAAAGATCTTCCTGTGTTATTTGGACACTTACTGTGCAAAAGGCCCTTTCCAACGAGCTTGAAACTCTCATTTTCTCCAAAATGAAGGACATCGGCTTCATCGTCAATTTCCTTAAGCTGTCGAAAATTGGCATGAGGTCCAAAGGCCACGGTTATAACTTTTACCTGCTTGGCCTTTACCTCAGTCAGTTGATCCATTACCTGATCCGTTTCATCCCATAAGCAGGTTCTGTGGTCCGTCAAGATAATAAGGACCTGTATTAGAATAAGGTGGCATGTCAGTGACTGAAAATTGACCATTTTTAAGAAAGACACAATAATGATACAATACAAACAAAGAGAGTTAAACATATTTTCTATTTTCCAGTTCACATTATCTGTGGTGGAAGAATTGTAAAACACAACAAATTGTAAGAGGAAGGTGGATGTCCTCTTCCTCAACGAGGAAAAATAAAACACGTAGCGGTGATTGGGACGAAGGTGAAAGTCATGGTGAAGTTGGAGTTCATGATGATTAGGATGCTTACGTAAACAGCGACGACGACGCCAGCGAGAACAACCCTAAACGAAGGTGTATGAGTAGAACAACTGCTATGCACGCTCATTTTGAATCTTGGTACACTTTTAAGTCGTCCTCTGCAAAACAAAAAAGTGGATTGACCACTCACGCTCTGCATATTTTGGAGAACGTTAACAACGAGGATTTTTTCTTATCCACTTTGGAATCGAATTACATTAATAGCCTGATCGAGTTTCAGACTAATCTAACCTATTCACTTGCGACATTCCGTAGTAAAATGTAAGTCCATTTATTACTAGGCGTTGTCTACCGCGTAAAATATGCTTATGAAGACAACGACAATGATGACGATAACGATGATGACTAAGATGATGATGATGATGATGATAATGTTAATGAGACACTGCTGCTGTACAGTTTAATATGTTAAAGTCATTCTCATATGGGTAACAACATTGCAGTTCCCCACCCCATGCTGGGTAGATGTAAGAAACAGACAAAAGGCTGATTATAGTGGCGAAACATGGGTGGAAGGGAAGGCAGAGCCTATCTCCCCTAGAGTAGCAGCGTCTCTAGGGGAACCTATGTTGGGGGTTAATTAATGTAACATAGAATGACCCAGAAGAGGGGTGCCCTTCTGGGAGGTCAATAGGTCAGATGGTACGATGGCACCATCCTGGAGAGATCCGGACCTGTTACCAAGGGTGTCCATAGCACTTACTGTGGGGCAAAGTGCAGCCTAGGTTGCACTACCCTGCCACGATTGTGTGAGCCCACTGCTAGCCTGAGAAGGGGAGGGGGTGAACACAATCTCTCCACAGTAAAGAAAAGCAAAGCAGACCTCCACAGTAGTGGGAGGTTTGCCATCCACAGTGAGGTACAAGCATGGTTTACAATGATTCATACTAACTTCATTCACTAAGTTATAAATCAATAGATAGTGTAGTTAACTTAAATTACTGACTCTTTCGGCCCAGTGGTGTAAGCTAGCGACAGTGAGATTAATGCGAGTATTGCTACATTGAAGTCAGTAAAGGAGAAAAAAATTGTGCCGTGACCAAAGACAGAATAAGGCATGTTGGGAATGAAATCTTTTCAACCGACTAGTGTTGGTGAATGGGGAAAGCCAGTGGGGAGAATTTGCATGTGGATAATAGGGCTGAAAGGGTCCAAGCAGATCTTATAGTAGATCTAAATTGTAACATTAGAACTAGGGATAGCAAATAGTGTTTTTGAGAGGTTCTGATGTCGCGTTCGTAACAGTCTGAGCCCCAGCGGCTCAAAACCTGGATAAGCCACGAAGGCACATCTGCCGCAGCTGCAATAGTAGGGACCTTAAGATCCAGGACGGGAGTGAGGACGACGGCGCGCCAAAGGATGGTTAAGACTGGGCCTAGGTTCCCGTCTCACGCGATGGATAAATAGCTTAAGATTGTTGTCGACGGGGCCGCCATTTCTCGGACTAAAATTACGTCATGTTCCTCTGTCCAGAACATCCTGTCATACAAAATGTGGCATAGTAAATAACCTATCAGTCAGAGTAGTGAAAGAAACAACCCAATCTACAAAAACTCTACCATATTAACAGAGGAAAACAAATAAACGCCTTACGATGAAAGGTAAACCCCTCTGGTAGTAAGAAACAAATATGATGCTGAGTGAACTGTGTATGAAGTTAAAAAATACATGCATGATTTGTAATTATAGCATATTCAAGTGTGAGGAACAGTAGGTCTATTTTAAAACTTTGGTGTGAAAAGGGAAGAGACAAAGAGCTATCGAGCTGTGAAAAAATGTCGAAGAGGTTGGTTGTATACAAGCAAATATGCAAATTTATATAAAAGTATCGGCACCAGTAAAGTGCAGTTGTTCAATGGAAAACCGACAAGAAAAATTCAAGTCCCACACGCCATTAGGGAGGGAAACGAAAAGTTTGACAAATGCCGGGTTGAGACAGCTATTCAGCAATTCAAGTCAAAACACCACAGAAACACAACAGAAATGGTCTTATTTCTATAAAGGGAGGAAAAACACTATTGGGAAGTGATGTCGCTTGGAGTTGTTTTTCTCTTTCACGCAGAATACACGAAAAGTATAAACTCCGTATGAAAGTAGCAAGTAGAAACTCAACAAAAATGACTCTGCAAGTAGTATTTATATAAACATAAACAATGATTGAGAGCAGAAAAATAACAGGATAAGATAAATTACACCTATACTTCTCGCAACATCTGCGCGACAGAAAGCCAACAACAAACATGAAAAAGCCAACAAAATATTTTAATACTTACACTGGCTTTTTATTGCTTGTTTCCTTTGAACATGATGGGGAAGAGGCCGAGACAAACTGAGCAGAGCTCATTACGAGTTTTCAGTGACTAAATCTCGAAGAAAACCAACGAAACTAAAGTACACAAAGAGCACAACGTCAAAATGGTGTTATTGCCGTCCTCGACGAAGTCACGACGGGGTCACGCAACCATGAAAACTCTAATGCGCATGCTTCGTATCGGAAAACAACTTCCGGTCGGCCGTCGTCCTCTCTCCCGTCCTGGATCTTAAGGTCCCTAGTAGCTGCACCAAGACGGAAACTGTGTGTGAAATAGCAATCAGCGGGTAGGCCACGATCTTGCAGTGCGGAACAGAGCTCCTTAGTCAGGGAGGCACGGGTGAGCCACTTGCCATTGCAATTGGTGAAGGTAAATGCAGGGTCTGTAGCAGCTGGTTTACATTGTAGTGGTAGTCTCTCATAGCCATCACAGGACAGATAGAGTTGGTGGACCTTGCTATGGTTAAGGTAGAGCCTTGCGAAATGGGTCGGTTTTAGATTGCGTGATGAGAGCGAGCAGATGGTTGGCGGATTCAATGTTAAGGATAAAGCTAGGAAATAAACCGTATCTACAAAGATGGACAGTAGGGGCAAACTACTGCTATTACAAGTAACTTCACTTGCTCGTAGAAAAACAAAAACATGCTAGGGTGAAGGCAGCTCCCAGCACTATGTGGTCTACATTGTAACTTTGGGAAAGCTGAAAATTATGGTGAATTGCATGAATCCAAAGTTTGAATTTGATGTGGGAGGCTTTTGGGACCGCTTAATGCAAGTGAGGACCTTTTGCAGGCGATACATTTTGATAATTTTAATGGGAAGTTATGTTGCCTATGGAGATCTTGAACCGCAAACAGGTAAAGTTTGATACTATTGTAGCATATGCTTTTGGCCAGGTGGACAGCAAAACAAGTTAAGGTGATTTCGGATGCAGGGAGAAGAGGGGAGGAGGGACCAATAATACATTGCAGGAGGCAAAGGTAAAATGATTTTGCCTGACACCATATTACGGAGAGATTGAGCTCGGAACATATATAAATTTATTTTATGGAGGAGAGTGTTTTGCTGGAAACTAAACCACTCGTAGATTCCGTACGCCACTTCATCCGGGACCCGAGTGGGGTATTTTCCGTAAGTCACCTTTGTGAGTGTCGTATCGTTCAATGACGTCACGGTTCCCGCTTTTTGCTTTTGTTGAATTGGTTTCTCCATGTAATAAAAAAGAACATTACACGTTGGCTCGAAGATATGAATTTTATGTTCTTGTGATAAGAACAATATCTCACGAGTGAGCGAGGCGAACGAGTGAGATATTGTTCTTGCCACTCGAACATAAAATTCATATCTTCTCGCCACCGTGTAATATCCTCTATTCATCTTCGTTTGAATCATCAATGAAATACCTCTTCGGGATATTTTTCCTTCAGGGGTAACAAAAGTCACTGATTACGTCGAATGGGCCGAACCCACGCTTTGCAGAAAATCTCTTCACAAACCCTGACATCGAAGCGATATAACAATTCGGGTTAATAGCTACCGCACATCAGCAATCTGTTCCTTAACAATCCAGCTTTATCATGTTAAAATTTTGAGATGGCCTGCACCTCTTTACAACCTCTATTTTGATTCGTTCTCGTTGATCTGCACCTCTTTTGTTGTTAGGAATAGGGGCATTGTTTGTGTTGTTAACCCATTGTCTCGTGTGGCCAATTATAAAGACCCTTGTAAACGGTGCGTGCTCGCCCAAAATTTTCGAAATCGAAGAAAACTTAAGCGTTGGAAATGGAAAAAACACGCGATGTTTTCAGTTTCTAATTTATTGGTTGGTTACACGAGCTACAAAATTTCTCACACTCTCGGGGGTAAAATATGTTCTCGAATAGCCGTAGCTAACTGCGAGCAGTGGAATATCAGTTGTATTTTGCTAATTTTCTTAATAAACTCATAATTGAATGCCGCACGTACATTGTTTCACTTATCCAGACATAGCTAATCGATGATCAATGACATCAATTGGTAATCGATGAGTAATCAGTTGATTAGTCATTGATTATTGGCGATGATCAATGAATAATCGATGAGTAATCGAAGCCTCAAAATTTTGTGGCCTATCGATTACTCATCGATGACATCGATTGGTCATTGATGTAATTGATTACTCATCGATGACCCATCGATTACTCATCGGCTATTATACTGCGCACGATAGACACTTTTCTTGCTTCCTTGTACCAATGATTTGTTTTCGTTTGTGATTCTTTTATCTGTGTTGGACGCATTATTCCTTGTATCTGAAGTTCCTGTTGACGATGTCGAGACGCAAAGTGCTAATCACAAATACAGATGATTCTCAGTTGTGCAGTATTTCACTTTACCTAACTCTTTATATATTTTAATAACAAAACAATTGAACATTAAAATTACTAACCAGTTTGAAAATGAAACTAACAAGTACGCTGACAAGAATCGACCACGTGGTTATTGAGATTTTTTTGTGGCTGTTTGTCAGCAAAAATAAAACTGCTTCGGCTCAGGGAAACATCCGTCATAAGCAGTTTCATAACCAACTTGACTATTGAATATTTGTAGACGTTACAATTTTTTGGCCTCTGAGCTAATGGATAAAATCAATGACTAATCAATACAATCAACGACTAATCGATGCAATCGATGACTAATTTTGTGGCCCATCAATTAGTCATCGATTACTCATTGATCATCGGCAATAATCAATGACTAATCAATTGATTACCTATCGATTACCTGTTGATTACTCATTGATTTCATTGATGCCATTGATGTCATTGATTAGTTATGCCTGGACTTATTTATCAGGACCTGTCAATACGCCCTATACCGGAATATGGTGGGTGATTACCGTCATAATTCAATTTTTGATTTTATGACGTGTTATTACATTTTGCATTCTGGTGAATTTTATGTTGGTTTCATCAATTTTCTCACAGTTGGGAAATTTTCGTCTAATCAAATTTTCAGGGAACCTAAACATTCTGTTGATTTGAATTTTCGGGTTGTGTTAGGTTTCGGGGACCTTTTCGAGTTTCCGACTAGTTTTGAATACTTTACATCTCCGATTCGTTTTTGTTAAATTCTTTGCCAGTAGTTCTAATTTTCGGACACATTCAATTTTCTGCTACAACTTTTTCTCGAGTTGGCCTGGTGACTATGAGACACGAGACACCAGATCGAGGTAATGCATTTTTTGCCATGCTGATCCAAGATGGCGGATAGAGTGAATAACGCCTTCTCAAGAAGAGCTGCAATCGGTCAGATACTTGCGAGAGTTTATACTTAACATTATTCGGGAAATTGAAGGAGGAGGCCTTGACCCAAATACAGTGGACGCCTTACACTTGAGGCTGGTTTGGCTGCATGGTTTAATAGCTCGTCTTGTTCATTTGCATGGAATCGATGAGTATGTTAATCTCATACTCATACTCAACAATGCAAAATGTAATAATACGTCAGAAAATCAAAAATTGAATTGTGACGGTAATCACCCACCATACCGGAATGCTCCGAAATGTTCTTCTCAGCTTGCGTGTCTCGCTAATCAGCTCGCTAATAGAACTCTTGACAGATTCAATAACACTAATTGAAAATGCGATAATAATCAAATATTGCTGACAACAGTTTCCGACATCAAGTTCTATTTTTTTTTGGTTGATTGTTTTTGTCATGTCAGCTCGCGCCATGGCTTGACTCAACAAAAGTAGCCACAGTCGCCAATAGCAACCGAAAAAAAAAGAACATAACACAAGGCGACGTTTCGATCAAAAACTTCCAGAATTATTGCCTGAGAGCTAAACCTTGAATGGGAACATCTTTTTCCGAACGTTTCTTTCGTGAATTAGGCAAAAAATGACCTCGGTGGGCTAGAAAAAGAACGAAAGAAAAAAACAGAGCAGACAGCATAACAAGCCCTTTCGCCTTTCATCTAATAATCACCGAGTGGCCTTCGGCACGGAAAACTGAAATACTACTCGCTTCTGGGTAATTTCAGCCTTTGAAGCCAGCAAATGGACCCAAATTACTCTCTGTATCCTTACAAATGACCTGACTGAAAGATTTCCCCTCGGGGGGGGGGGGGGGGGGTACTTCCTATAATGGCCTATACGGGGAGGCCCCGCCCGAAAGGGGTACCTTTTTAAGGCTTCAGGTATATAAAAGGGTAGGGATTTCAAAAGTTGAGGTATATAAAGGGTAGGGAAATCGGTCATTTAGGTATTTAAGAGGGCCTTTAATTATAATATTTCGACTATAAGCCCCTCGTGGCTGTATAAGTGTATTTATTGAAGACTACATGGGGGGGGGGGGGTAAGGGGGGTACTCCCGCGAATTTCGGATGGGGGTGTGCCGCGAAGAGTCTTGAACCCTAACCCTATTTAAGGACTAAGAAAGCGAAAATTGATACCCTTTTTAAGGCCCAAACACGAAAAATGACACCCTATTCAAGGCTATTAACCCTCTGTTGCAAAATCATTTTGTTAATACTTAAAATGATACATCAAGTTTTTTTTTAAAACATACGCATAGGCGGGCGTTTTCACACTCCAGTATTAGATAATACAGTTTGGCTACCCCATCTAAGGACCACACCAGGAACACAGTTACAAAAGGGTCAAAAAAGATACCCTATTTAAGGACCGAGAACCTCAACTAGTGAGACAATCTCAGATAGTGCAGAGTATTATGCTGGACTGTAAGTACATTTTGAGTCATCAGCTGCCTGTATGTAACTTGTTAGTTCAAGGCCCAAAAATAACTTACAATTACTGTTTGTCAAGAAGGTTTTAAATTTTACTGTGGTGTTTTACATTGAATTTCGTTTATTTTTAATTCATTGATACGTTGAACTAGCAGACGTGATAATTTCATTTTTTCAACGCCAACATTTGTAACTTGATACTTTTGTTTTCCTCGCAAAGTTTGTAACATGATACCCTTGTTTTCCCAAAAACACATAAAGGAAAATATGCTGGCTTTTTTTCCTGCTGGAGAAAAATGAACTAATGTTATTAACTTATGAAAAAAATGGAAGAGGAATGATTTTAGTGATAAATGAATGATGGTGAAATTGCAGCTCGGTAAATGTATGTGAAATAATGTAACACGAGCGTGGGACCTAGAAAAAAATCTGAGTCCCGATAGGATTTGAACCCATGACCTTCCGAACACCGGGCGGACGCTCTATCCACTGAGCTACGAGAACTCATGGAGAGCCAGGTCATTTAACTGAGTTCTTAGATGACATGCGTCTCCTGCCTCCTGCTCCTCATCTAAGAACTCAGTTAAATGACCTGGCTCTCCATGAGTTCTCGTAGCTCAGTGGATAGAGCGTCCGCCCGGTGTTCGGAAGGTCATGGGTTCAAATCCTATCGGGACTCAGATTTTTTTCTAGGTCCCACGCTCGTGTTACATTATTTCACATACATTTACCGAGCTGCAATTTCACCATCATTCATTTATCACTATTTATCACATATTCATTGCTGAATCCTGCAGGAGGCAGGAGACGCATGTCATCTAAGAACTCAGTTAAATGACCTGGCTCTCCATGAGTTCTCGTAGCTCAGTGGATAGAGCGTCCGCCCGGTGTTCGGAAGGTCATGGGTTCAAATCCTATCGGGACTCAGATTTTTTTCTAGGTCCCACGCTCGTGTTACATTATTTCACAGGAATGATTTTGTTTCATTCAAGAGGCAAATTTTCATATCATCCATAAACAGTTACTAATTTAATTATCAAATAGTCGCGTCGTGTCTCGGAATAGCACGTTTGTCACGACATTACTACCGTGTACTTTTTAATGTCGCTACATTTGTAACTCGGAAATGTTTAGGGTGAATACATTTGTGAACTTCTTGTTCTCTTTCATGGGGGGAGAAAATAAACAGGCGGCTGAGGAGATCCATTCGTTTCCCTCTTTAAAGCTTAGCAAACACGAAATAGTTTGAAAATAGCACACAACATTTTTTAACCGAGCTAGGGATGATTCCAAACGATACGCTGTCACAAAAGCCTTCTTTGCACTTAAAAGGAAAACTGACATTACCTGAATTATAACTGCTATCGCCCGTTAAGAGGAGTGTGGTATCGCACGCATGAATGCTGAACTCGAGAACGGATTGTATCATCCTGACAGTGCTACAGCGCATGCGTCTTACATGTTGTGTTCTACCACAAGGAAAAGCACTTAACGTTCAAGTGTAATTGTGTATGAAACGTATTGTTTACCTAACATATAGTTAACACTAATGCTAATCAATCTGCGCATGCGCTTCAAGCAAATTGTTTTTGTTCTTAAGAGCGGAATAGTACCACAAGGATAACAAGAGAATATTGGAATCATATATAGTTTTCTGATGTTATAAAAGAAGTAATGTAAGTATGGTACGTTTTACGTAGCAATCAAAGGTACCTACCCCACCCGCTCAAAACAAGGCTAATTAATTAATTGAAATTAATTAATTAAACAAACATTAAAGTTTACACCTTATTGCCATAGTGCCTTATTGCCATATTGCGTTAGCGGCGTCAACCCCCAAACCATCCCAATAGTGCACTCTGCACTAAAAACCATACCCTATTCCGCGGCACGTACCTATATAACCCATATATGGGAGTAATCCCCCACCCCCCACCCCCCCCGGGCGTGACGCGGACCAGTTTGGTTTACAGCAAAAAGCGGAGAGTCTCTGCGGGCATGGCTTTATAGTTAGTGGTCAGATTGTTGGCTGATATTTGTCATGATCCGGCGCCAGAGGCTGGACTACTGAGTCCGGTTAGGTTTGTAACGGCTTGAGAACGGTGGCTGCGAGATTTACGTGGTTTAAGCATCGAAAGCGGAGAACAGCCTAGCTTGAATAATAGCTCACAACTGAGACAGGGTCGGAAGACAATGGGATTACTAACCGGGCATTGGAGGAGTTGGGGAGGCTATAGCATGCTTAAATCACAAGAAAGCATGGTGGAAAATCACTGGGAACTTTGTCGTGTGATTAACCATATGGTATACGATTACGTTACATTAGACATTGACCTAAGGGGGAGGATAACAGAACTGGTGACATTTTTGGATGACAGCCATGATGTACACTGCAGAGCTCATTAACCACAGTTTAAACTGATGCTTAAACTTCTAAATGATCTTACCCTTTCTACGTCTTTCTTAAGTGCGTTGCTCTCGAAAGCTTCTCTAGCTTTCTGGAGATCTTTGTGAAGAGCTGGAACAATTACGTTTCCCCTTTCAAGATCTTCAACAGCGTCCGTAAGTGCCGTTACATTGACATGATTGGTGTTGAAACAAATTTCGTGTGATTGAAAGCTGTTATCGTCTGGATGTCGAATGATGATGTGGTACTTGGCTCGATCATTGCCATATTTCTCGATGATATATTTCATGGAGCCTTTCATAACAAGAAAAGCCTCCTGAGCGACCTCAGAAGTTGCATTGACGAGAAAAACAATGGCAACATCTATGATGAAAGAACACAACATCTTATAGTTGTATTGAAACTCAAGTTTTTTAGGACCTGACCATGAAGTCGACCATGAACTTGCACTTGCGATGTCATTAAGATATTAATACCGTCCCACATAATTAAGAGTTGTAAATTTACTAACTTAAGTAACTGATTGAGGTAGATTTCGTTAACTTTCAAACATCATTTAAGATTCACAGCGATGTCTCCAAGTCTGACAGCAAATGGGGTTCCCAAATTTTTATGTTTGGAAGCTCGTGGCTATCATGAAGTTCATTTCCTAACTTATTCAACTCAACAAATAAACAGTAACGTTAGTAACTTTTATTTGAACCTCGAAAGAACTGATCTGTGGCACTAGAAATAAACTCTACGAACTGAGCACGTAATGTATCTTTTAGATTTACTCCCGATAGGTTTATTGAACTTAACTTTCGATGGAGTTTTAGGGAACATTTCCGCGACTTGCCAAGTATCGAGAAAGCATGTAGCTTTCCAAACAGGGTTTGTGATTGGCTCAACAAACAATAGATAAATGAATTAAACAATGCCCCTAGCGCTTGAAACAATAGGAACTACAGGGTAAGAGACCGAATCAATGTCTGGAAGAAGTACATGACTACTCGAAATCTGGAGTGTCTAAAGAATGCTGCCTTTATTTAATTTTAAGGGTCATTTCGAATAAATAAGTGATGAACTCGGAGATTTAGAGCCATACGGGGCTGAAAAGTAGTTTGTTCCAATAAGTTACCTCTTTTTTTTCTCGCCTTAGCTCTGCAAATGTGAATAATATAAAACAGAACAAAGAAAACCGGAAAAAGCAGCACGTCGATCAGACACCAGATGTTAAGAAAACACCACTTCCAATATTGAATACTCAGCCAGGACGATCTTTGCAGTGTGCGGAATTCACCAAACCATTTGTTGTTCATTAAGCGATGAAGTACTGGATGTGTCAACGTCTACAATGGATAAAGAGAATTCGTCAATAAATGCGCGTAATTGTTTAAAGTCAAATAAATTCAGTGCAGAAGTAGTTACGTTTTAGTGATGTGGCTTTCAGTTCTTAGTGCCGGAGTTCTCGTTGTTGTTATTGTTGTTGTTCTTAGCGTTCTTGTTGTTGTTGTTGTTGTTGTTGTTGTTGTTGTTGTTGTTGTTGTTGTTGTTGTTATTATTATTATTATTATTATTATTATTATTTTTATCTCTTTGTGTTAACCGCTTAACTGCCCTGGACTTGACTGTTGTTTTTAAGTCCACGCAAGCCTGCCATGGACTACGGTCTGGTCAGATTGTCGGCTCGCAGTTTCTCCACGGTGATCCACAAGAACATGCTTTAGAACAGTTTTTTTTCTGAGCGAGGGTGGTGCACATCAACCTATGTTGACACATTCTTGAGCCGGCTAAGTTTAAAAGCTTTGGTTTCTTACCTTTTTCTGTTCCATTTCTATAGCAGAATCCATGACGTGATCCAGTGAATCAGCAAAAGCATGGCGGAATTCTATATCTGATTTTAGCGGATTTAACAGCGAGTAAGAAAACTCGTCAACAGAGTTTGCCAATTTTGTCAACTCTTCTTCGTCTGGTCCTTTTTTGTCTGCTCTCCGACGC
>JAHPZR010044669.1:0-2500 GCA_019787425.1 Platygyra sinensis | reverse complement strand
CCCTTAAGTTGGAGTGGCTCTACAGAAGCGTAAGCATAAACTCTCTTATTACACTCCAACAATCTAGCATTGCCCCCTGTTACAAAATTAAACATTTCCTCTGACATTAAGTTACAACTAGCACCAGAGTCTATAACAATGTTTACAAGCTTATCTTCAATCATGAGTTCCATAGTGTTCTGTCCATCAGTGGTCCCGGCGTTGAACACGTAAAAATCATCACTGTTCACACGGTTTTCAGTAGTCGTGTCTCCGGTCACGTTGTGTACATCACGTTGTTCCTTTGAATTTCCTCCTCTTCGTCCACGACTGGGTTTTGTTCGTGAGTTTCCACGACCACGACTTGAACTGCGGCTAGAGTCCCGTCCTTTATTCTGCTTGGAGTGACAACACACTTCAAAGTGGCCCATGTGGCCGCATTTCCCGCACTTATGGTCACGTGAGCGACGGCAATCTTTCGCGAAGTGACCCACTTTATCGCACCGCCAACATTTTCCCCCTTGTTTTGGATCACTGGACAAGCTGTTCACTTGGCTTTCGGGGATAAGAATAAGCGCTTCTTTGTCATGGTACTGGCTAACGATTTCCATGAGTTTGCTAAGAGTCAGTGTTTCCTCACGGTACAATTTTGACTTGAGATTTTTGTCCTTCAGGAAAGAAATGGCGCGATCTCTCACCTGATTGTCCCTTTCGCCTTCGTAGTCACAATGTTCTGCTAGTTTCTGCAGGCGAGTAATAAAATTGTTGATGGTTTCACCAGCTAATGGAGTAGCCGCCAAAAATGTTTGTCGGGCCATCGGAGCGTTCTTTTTGAGCTTGAAGTGTTCCGAGAGGCAGTCCATAGCTTTTTTGTAATCTTTCGCTTCGCCTCGTGCTTCGGCAGGAATCGAATTATTGAAAACATCTCGGACTTTGGGCCCAGCGAGGTGAAGTAGTAGTGCTCTTTTTTGTGTAGGGTCGCTGATTCCAGAGGCAGTAACACAAAGCTCAAATTCGTCTTTCCAAGTTAACCATCGTTGTGCGAGTGTAGCTGGTTCACCGACAGCGTCGAACGCAGGTAATCCAGGTAATCCGCTCAAGCATACGGCCATCTGTGCGAGTTTTGTCCACCGTTTAAACTCGTTTCCACTTCAGCAGCCGTTCGGCGAGTCAAATATCCCATCCTCGTCGCCAAATGTGGTGTTTTCGTCTTAATATATCAAACGACTCGCTTCACAACGACAACGTGTTTATTCGTTTCACATCTCTAGACCACATGCCTGCTCTCTCTATATTTCCCATAATATTAATATAAACATCCGGGACACTACATACATAATATTATCTGCTGGTTAATGATAAATAATCTATTTGCCAAAGTGGCTTTATATATCTTGAGGGTACTACTACTACCATACGATATAATTGGGGATGCTCGTAGTCTCGCTAATTTTGATCTCACTTTTAGGGCGTCCAAGACCACCTGATTACCTAACATGGTATGGTTTAGAGTTGCACTGTCCGTTTAGATCAGCGATATCTTTAAAAATTCTAACAAAGCTTGAACAAGGCCCAGCTTGGTCTTCCTAAGGGGGCTAATTCACGTACCTTCATTGCCATATACAATGTAATTGTCTTGCATTTTGTTAAAGCTCGTGGGTTAAGTCTCTCCGTTATTTCGTCTACATCCCCTGTCTCAATCGCATACATCAGAGACTTCTCGAATTCTATAAAATAATAAACAATTTTAAACATCACCATGTCGCTTTAAAAATAGTTAGAAAAGAACGCATTTTGATTCAGTGGATGAACTCTCAGTATGAGAGTCAATAGAGGAGGTTTATTTCAATTAGGAACGTTTCAGATCCAAATGGTCAAAAACCATTACTTACACTTTCTATAAAAGTAAGACTACTTCAATAAAATGCAAAGTGATCATTTTCGATTATTTGCTATTTTGTGTTAAATTTAAAAAAAAAAACATCTACACGACATGCCTCAACTAGTTTTTAAGACTTAGATTGAGCTGAGCTGATAGCAAAATGATCTTTAGCAGAAGCTGTAATCTTCCAATGTTACACGATAATAATTCCAGGCAATACACTGAGATATCATGCATTGCCTCCAAAGAACGACACACACGTGACCTCTGCGATTTGTAAAGAAAGAATCCTTTCTGTGTCGACTTTCAGCATATATATTTGGACAATTACCTTTCTCAACTATTTTTCTGTGTAAATAAGGCACTCAAGAGAATTGCATTTTCGTTTTTAGCGTACGTCATATGGAGTCGCCCCAAGGAAACAACCTCGTTCCCAGGGTCTCTCTTCTCTGCCTCATGGGATCACTTGGTTGTTGGAAAAAAGACCCTGGTTGCGACCGGTCACGTGACCAACCAGAATATGGGTGGTAAAAAATCTGTTAGACGGGAGGGATGGCAGAGTGTTTTGTTTGTTGCTGTGACAAACCTTGTGGATTTCAAAACCTCGATCAGTAGATAAAAATTGCCCGCTCTATTGGG
>JAHPZR010044668.1:0-12952 GCA_019787425.1 Platygyra sinensis | reverse complement strand
CTGAAATATTTTCAAGAAATGCCGGCCAAACTAGGTCAGTTTTCTGGCACACCAGTCATTATATAATGAAGCTTATTGTTGGATTCAGCGAGTAACAACAATAGGGTAACAGGCCTACGCAACTCCTATCCGCTTGTAATAGCCGCTTCAGGAAGTTTTGCTCGAACATAGGTCATATGTCAGGTTGGCTTCCGCTGCAATCCGCGTGAAATTTTGTAGAGTTTGACACCTCTGTTTGTGCCAGGTTTTTTCACTCTCGGCTCGTTTGTATTGCCAGATATGTTTTAAGCTTTCTAAATGTTAGCTCTGGAGGAACAAATATTCCGTGAACATGTTAGCTACCTGCATTTTACGTGTTACTACGCGGAGCCCGGCTGTTGAATTAACTGTTACAAGTTATACTGTTTGTTATCACGCAAACTAAACGAGTTAAGTTACAGCTCTTCAAGATGTATTTACTGTCACTTTTTCGTTTATATTTACTACAGACTGTTGAACAAGCAGCTACGCCAGCTACCAAGAAAATGAAGCCTGAGTGAAAATAGAAGCTATTATCATATTAGTGTCAATAAACAACGCTTTTGTGAACAGAATATTTGTTGTCTACCTTTGCTGTGCCATTTTACTCGCGGAACAAATATCACACGGTGTCTACCTGGAAATTAAATTCGCAGTAACTTTGGACGAAGACAGTTTTCTTCCATTCATTTCTGTATTTATTCCGTATTCCCATAACCTGTTATGAAGCAAACATAAATTTAATTCAATGAAGCTGCGTTGTGATGTTGTGAGTAGCTCCTTTCATCGCAGCGCCCCGTCGACCGGCATATTGAATTATACACTGTTGCTACCAATAACGTCACGTGAACGAAAACTTGTGCAACGATTGGTTTATGGTTTGTTTTGGTCGAGGTTATCAAAAATGATAACGATCCCGGACTGTTCTATGAAGTAATCTATTTGTATGAAAAACTAAAAGGGCGATTTCTCGTTTCTCAGCAAGTCGATGCCCTTCAAATGTAATCGGTTAACTCTTTTAGCTAACATCTCTAGTTTGCAATTGACAAAACAATTCAGAATGTCAACCTTTCACAAGTTATCGAGCATCAAATTCGCGATTTTCCAATACATTCACTGCAAATGTTGCCGTGTTTGCCCCACTTCCAAGATGACGTCGGCGACCGTGAAACCTTCTATATCTCGCGGAGTTACTTTTTTAAAACTGTAGCCGATTAAGGGGTGACGCACTCTCTAGCACCTTTTCGATTGTGCTTTGTTGCTCAACAATGCAAGAGAAAAATATAGAAGCCTGTATAAAACAGTGACTGAAATATATGGGTAATGCAGCAGACCCCAGCAGCTTTCGTCTTGTTTAAAAATCCTTTTGGCCGACCATGCAGTGAAAAAAGATAGGACTATGTATAAACCAAGCATGAACTGATATGTACACGTGTTTCTCTATCTTACCTGGGTCATTACACCCGTCACCCTCACAGCAGGTCAATGCACACGACTCAATTGTGTCATCAATGGTAACAGCCAGTTCTCTCATGTAATCGCAAGTCACCTCCTCATTGCAGTCATCATGAGTGGACCTGGTACAGTTCCAGATCTTACTTTCGATGTTGGAACCTAGGGTAAAGGACATAGTCCCGCACCTGTCATCGTCCTCATCCAGACAGGCCACCAGTCCACTGCCTCGGCAGTAAGGTTCACCATCAGGGTAATATGTACAATCTTTGACGTAACAGCTTATACCGGAAGCTGGTGGAATTACAGCTATAAAACCAACTACAACCCAGAAAGACTGTTAAAGAGAGGTAAAAGAATTATCCAATCAATCAATCAATCAGTCAGTCCGTCAAAATAATAATGATAACAATAACGACGATGACGATGATCAAAATGATGATGATAACGATTATGATAATTTTAATGATAATGATAACTACAACGATAACTTTAATGATGTTAATAATGGTAGTGATAGTAATAACAATGATAACCACAATAATTTCAATTTGAAAAAAACGATGGTCTTTAAGCAGAGTCTCTTTCGATGTCAATATACTGAGTTCTTAACCTATAATTCATCTCAGTCACAACCCTTTTATATATCGAGCTAGTGAGGATTAGAGAAGTAAAGTCAAAGCTCGCTGATGTTGTTAAGAAACAATCATAGCGTGGTTATTGGGAAGTAATTGTTTGATATACTCTTTGTTTACAAGAAAGCTTCGATGGAAATATGTTGTTAACTGTATTGGTTAAAAGGTACTACCTAGTATTACTTTGGCAAGCCTAATATATATAGATATATATTTTTAAAAAAACACTGGAATTTCGAATAGGAACCGTTTGGTATTTGATTACGTTTTCTTTGCTTTCAAGGTTATTAATTAGAAAAAGATATGCTTTCAAAAAAGCAGAGAAGAGCAAATAACAGTAACATAGAATCAAACTTGTATTTAGAATTAAGTGCAATGAAGATGTTTACTTACATTGACGAAAGCAATCCGTGAAGACATTGCTTCACAGTCTTTTAGCACCTATTCTTAAAGGGAAAATGAAAGTGAAACACGGTAATAATAATAAAAAGGAAAGTACATGTAAATTTAATTTGGTCCAGAGAGAAAAAATTCTGGTGAGCTGTTTACCACAGTAACAACTCACAAAATTCAGTCGTAAGAGCTCGAGGTACTCTTTTAGGGACGTTGAACTATAACAACAGAAGCGCTGCGGATGCCGGTAATTAAGCGAATTGCAGGCCACAAAGACAGAAGAGAAAAATGCTATCTAACAACTACGGACTTAAGATTAAATTCTAACAATAGTATCCTTCCCAGTATCTTTCAAGGTATAAACCATCTAGGTGATATAGCAAAATTGATTATTAGCAGCGTACATATACGTACCTTATGGAGATTTGGATAAAGTGAAATAAATAAAGTTGCGTCCTCAAGTCCAATAACTCAGAAGTTCCCTAGCGGGAGTCGTGCCCATGACCTTCAAGAATAGCAGTTGGATGCTCTAACCTTTAAGCGCTCCCCAACGGGAGTCGAACTCATGACCTTCAAGAATACCGGTTGGATGCTCTAATCACTGAGCTATGGTGGAGTCATGGTGAGGGAGATCGTAAACTAGGTTCTTATGAAGAAGAGTTCTCAAGTCATCGACTTGAGAGCGCCTTTTCATTTATTTCACTTTATCCAAGTCATCATTTCACTTATCATTAATCTACATTTATTATATGTTGCAATATTTGAGCCTTGCAGTATGGCTGGCACATATGTTACCATAAGAATTTAGTCTACGACCTTGTTCGCCACGAAGTCCTCAGTGCTTAGATCATCTGAGCGTCTAACCAGTGTTCTGGAAGGTCATGGGTTCAACTCCCTTTGGAAGGTCATGGGTTCGACTTCCCTTGTGGAACTCATATTTTTTTTTCTTGTAATTTCGACCTGAGAAAGTTTCTTCATGTAATACCGGTACCTTTGCCACCGATATTAGAGAAGCGCACTGAATATTTGTTAATCAGAATCACTTGTGGTCTATGTGACCTTCATGGTCATACGACCAATAGACCTTTTTACCCATACGGCGGCCATCTTGAATAAATGAATTGTAAATGTTATTATAGGATGCTGAGGGGGCAAACCAATCGAAGCGTGTCTGTGTTCCTCTCGTTAATCTCGTTTTATTTCGATCTTCTCAAATATTTCTACGAAAGTAAGCCTGAGAGAGATAAAAAAGGGCAAAAGGCGATCGTTGTGCCCTTTTTGGATGCAACAATGATCGTAGATTTCCCGAAAAGTATGTGATTAAAGACCATACAGGTTTGTTGGAGGGGAAACCCTACATACGATTTTGGTCCTGCAATAATCCAAACCTGAAGTTCAAAGATTGGACCAGAAGGCTTCACAGGAAGAATTTCAAGGTGAACGAATGAATTAAAGTGTGGTCAAATCATGGAGTCATGTCTAGGGTCTCCAGACAGCCACCAACCATAGATTCACTTGACCTGACAAACGACAAGCAGCCCATGCAGTGAGTTAAAATTTCTCACCAGCGTTAAGTTGTTTGTCTAGTATGGGCTACTAATACCTTGCTTGAAAGCAAATTTTGAACAGCTGTATTCACGAATAACACTGAAACATTTTGCCGCAAACATGATATAGATACAGCTTTCTGTTTTGTGATGGCGCTAACCCCAAAATGTTATAAAATGACGCAAACTAAAGGCAATTTTTGCACCTAAGCCCGGACGTATCATTATTGGTCATCACTAGTCTATAAGCTTAAAATGAAATTCGATCGCAATAAAATTAAAGTTCGGTTTCAAGTTTTCCCTAAATCCTAAAAAGAACGGGTGAGGTGACTTTTCAGGAACCTCCAAAACCCCTCTAATAAGCTCCAAACTTGATGATCTCCTTCTCAAGTCCTTAATAATTAATCAGGTTAAACCAAAGAAAATCACAACAGTGAAGGAGGCTTGGATAACGGTCTGAATTAGCATAGATTTTGGCGATTTTACTTCTCCGCTTACTCTTTACTTTTTGTTTCGATTGAGAAGATATATCAACCACTCAAGAGACTGTTTCATCGGCCATCCAACACCTCGAATTTCATCAAAGATACTCCGTGGCGCGTCCTATTTTCACCACTCTTCTCGTTGTTTGGATATCCCGATGAAACATTGTTTCTCGTGGTTGACATATTACATCTCAACTGCACCGGCCACAGCCACCCAAAGCATCCCGCCTTCGCGCGGCTGCTTCCAACCGATATAAGCAAGACAGGCAGAAGACACAGCAAATGGCAAAAAGTAAGTACATTAAGTATATTTACTGATTTTTAAGCTGAATTGCGGCAATATCGGCGCAGTTATGATAACAATCTCTATTAGGTGATTTGTCGCCATGACCGAGAAAGATTTAAACGACAAAGTCCCTGGCGTCCATGTTTGATGAAAGCGGGAACATAAATAATGTGTTAACGGTAATGTAACGTATGCACGGCGGCGATGACGTCAGTTACAAAATATCTATCCACGGCCTCGTAATTATGAACACGGTCACCCCGTAGACCTTTGTGGTAGAAACAAATTTATTTTTTAAGTCGTGTTCATGGCGAAACAAAGGGTAACTTACTCAAAATCGTGAGACATGTGATGCTTAAAGCACTGCCATCTGCTGATTAAAGAGCCTCTAAGGGAGCACCTGTTATGCTAGAAAAAAGTTCCTATATTAGAAAAGGCTGGTTTTATTATAACATTATTCATGTGGCTAACATCGTAAGAATTATCGATATTGCTATAGCTAGTAACACCTGGGTTTTAGTAATGTACACTCTTGTTTTGGATAACAGGGGCATGAAGGCATCTTAAGTTGTCTATTTTCTGCTGCGCTCACTTAATTGCCTCCTAGTTAATGGAGCTTCGAGAGGAATGGTTAAGAATCTTGACAAAGGTCTTTGTTGTATGTTTTTTATTCTATCTTTTGGTCTTGACCCTGCACAAAACGCAAAAATTGTTTGCTACTGACCTAGGAACTAACCAACAAAAACGTTTAGGTTGCTTATTCATGCATTGTGTATGAGCCAGAAACAAAAGATTTTGCACGGTAGTGGACCTTCCACCATTAATCTTGACGCCTTGTTTGCTTCTTTGATGTTTTCCAGGCTTCATTACCATTCCCCTTTATTACATATGATTGCCCTTTTAGTCGAACGTTTTCCTAAGTTGTATAAAATGATGATGAACATATATCTACTACTACACTACCGCTCTGATTCTCTTGACAAGATCAATTATGTTTGCTTTCTTACTCACATATTTGTTTGCTTTGCAGGTAGTGTCTCCTCTTTGGCTTTCTCGCTGTCATTCCACATGTGTACAGCGTTAACTGCTATATTAAGACAGTTAAAAAAAAACGACCATGCCTTTGCTGAGATGGAGTGGCGAGATCTAACGACCCACGCGACGACAAACACATGACTGTTAATCGATAACCGTAACGCGCCAGGTAGGTGGGAATACAGCAATATGATAGCAACCACCTTGCATACGGAGCCGGTTGTACCCACAGTACGGGTGGAAGTCGAAACCAAACTGTTCTAAAGAAACGACACGGTAATAGTCTTTTTCATAGCAGCTAAAACAAATTAAATAAAGGTAATGATTTTGACTTCGTCTCTGCAACCCTCATGTCAATATGACCTGTCCAGCTGCCTTCAAAATTTGTCAGCTTTCTCACAACTCTGTGGACGATGTTATGAATCATTTCCTTATTCTAGAAAGCCAAGAAACAACAAAATGATAATATAAATATGTGTCACCTGATTGATAAGTTTAGTTTTGTATAGATAAGTAGCATATGAAAACGTGTTTTAGTAATAAGTTGCATGTACTTCTTTTCATTACGCGCGTCTTGTACTTCATTACGTCATGCACTTCGCAAAGAAAGAAAAACTTTTTATACTATGAAAGAGGGTCTGGATGGGGTTAACTGACAACTGACAAATGCCCAAAACTTTAACTGACAACTGACAAATAGCTTAAATTTAACTGACAACTGACATTTGTAGAGGGTTTTACAAACAACTGACAAAACATCTTATTGCCCTAAATGTCCTTCAAAACCCGTTGTAAATAACAATGTTTTACTCTTTTCGTCAAACATATGCACGTTTTATATTAAATATTGGCAACAGGACGCTTGAGTGTCATATTTCGTTAATAATTTACTGTATGACCCATGTACATCACGGTCATTTCACAAACTCACGCTGAGCAGTCCCAGGCACGCGCCAACTTACAAGGGCATGATGGCTGCCAATGCTGGCGTTATTAAATCGATTGTAAGTTTTTATCGCGTTAATTGAATTCGAATACGGCATTCGAAAGAGTTAGAAGCCATATTCCGATAAATGACTTAAATACAGTACATGCTCTCAAAAACCACTTTATTCGATTCCTTGGTCTGAAGGAACTAACAATTACGTACGGCCTTGGAGATTTCGATATAAAGCTTTATCGGATGGCACCGAAACTGGGCGCGAAAAGTGATAACTTCGCCATCACAACGGACGACCAGTGGAAGTTGGAGCTTCCAAGTATGCTGGATGACTCAGGAAGCGAATTAACAGTATGTATTTTTAGTGCTGGTGTATTTGTTTCATGTAGTGGTGTAAATATAAGCATGCAAGTTTGTCCTGTAAACCTTCTGGGTGCGGCTAAGCTTTCAGAATATTTTCGCTCTTGTTTTCATGTAATGCACTATGTAATATTTATTTTTAATTTCTTGATGTTATTAATGTTATAATTTCGATGGCCTAATGTATGACTACATTTTGTAGCCTTGCGGCAGCGGTGCGAACCACCGCGTGTGCTTGCTTCTCAAAACATTTCCTGGAGCGATCGTTACACGTCAGATTTTAGTGGTGTCGGTTGTCAATGATCGTATGTATAAATTCATGCATTAAAACACGCAGTAAATCAGCTAAAAACAAAACATTATACAGGGACGTAGCGTGGTCTTTCCGTTTAGGTACGCACAGGAAGGAGAGTCGCGAGCCTCTAGGGGGTCTGGGAAAATGTTTTTTTTTTTTTTTTAATAGCTCAGAAATGCCATTTCCTATGTTTTCCAGGGGAAGTTTCATAAATCAAAGCATGAAAAAACGCGGCCTATTCGGTAATTGTGTTGTTTATTTGTCGACCTTTGGTAATACTGATATATAGAAACCAAACACTTCATCCCGTCCAATGAATTACTAATTTACTGGTGATTGTATGCCGAGCAAGTCACTGGGCTTATTTCCTGCTAGTTTGTTCACAGACCCTCTATTTGCCTAGAGGTCGTCGAGATCACAAACAAAATAGAATTCGCGGAGGATTTGAAAGCGTGCGGACGTAAGGGGGTGGCCGTGGGGAAAAACAAATACAATCTTCTCTGCGGCCGCTGTCGCCTTCCGCCCTCGCGGCTCTCTCGCGCTCGAAGAAATTAACTCTTTGCAAAAAATAACCGTCTGAAATGAATTCAACTCCAAATTTGATAAAAAAAAAAGCTTTTAGTGTAGCAATTTTCGAATTAGTGATACAATGTACATTTAATGTGCCTTTTGAGCTAAATGACCCTAAATATTGGATAAAAAGAAGTAACTAAATTACTTAATTATTATTAACAGCCAATTAACTGACAACTTGACAAATAGCCTTAAAATTTAAACTGGCAACTGACAAATGGCCAAAATTTTAACTGACAACTGACATTTGAACCCCCCCCCCCCCCCCCCCATCCAGACCCTCTTCATCGAGTATTCACGGTTGACCGCGGCCGCATCAGGTCACGATTAATTTATGATATTTTGTATCTGTTTTCAATTTATGTTCACTGAAATGCTCCTCCGTAAAACTGACGAAACTGCTTGTTAGATGTTTAAAATAACGCTCCTTGAAAATCGTTTTACGTTATTAAACTCGCCGTTCAATCGACTATTTTGGCGGTGTAGCACTTGAATTTTAAATGGCTCTTCGATTGAATGGCACGAGAAGAAGCATCAACCTTTCAGTTTATCTTTAGTTCGATTTGGAAGCCGGGCGATTCAAATTTCTTGGTGAAAATCTGTTTGGCGCTGGAGGAGTCCATTTTCCAAGTTTAGTGACTTATAGCCACTTTGATTTAGTTTTTACTTGTCACTTAGTTCACTTATAAGTATAGTAATATCCAACATACCTGCCAGGTCCTTACGATGAACGATATTACTCAGGACTGGAAAAGTTTCAGTCACAGCAAGTGATGTAAGAAATATTAGGAAAAAATCCATTTTCGTACAAGCATGGTCCAAGAAAGCGGCGCCGGAAAAATATTCCGAAACGCCGAAAATTTATCGACATCGAGGAGTGTATTAAAACTCTCAGTCTGTTACTATACGTAGGCTCGATTATCAGCCGCTCAGTTCGGGAAAGGAAGCCCGCGCGGGGAGGGTAGACCAGACACGAGACAGCGGCGGAAATGGAGCCTATTAAATGCGCTAATCTTACGATGCCTGCGAAAGGTCCAGCGTATTTGCGGCGATTTTCTTGCGGATATGCCGAACTATCTCCCCTACATTTTGTGCTGTGAATGGAACTTTTCTCCTCGAGTATTACTCGAGGAGAAAAGTTTAAAACATGGCAACTGACCTGGATGTATGTATCGTGTAAGAAGACGCGAAACGGCTACTAGTCTTGCTGCTCTGTGATTGGGGAGAAAATAACAAAGGTTTTCTGGCACCAATCAGAAGCCAGAACTATCCGGACCGTTTGGAACTGGTTTGTTAAGGACGGTGCCTACTAATTCAAAGGTATTTTTGCGCGGTTCACTGAATAATGCGGGAAAAGCAAATCATAACGAGTGCTATTGAAATCCGACATGAAAAATTGGGGGTTACCACGCATTTTTCGAAGATAATTGATCAGCAATATTTGTAAAAAGCTTTAAAATGCAAAGCAATGTATGGCGTTTTTTTCCCAATTGAAGCTTAATTATCTCTGAAAAATGCGTGGTTACCCCCAATTTTCTTTTTGGATAACAAGAGACTTGCTAAGTGCTACTTTCTCCGCATAGTTTTAAACTGCGCAAAAATATCCCTGTATTAAAAGCACCACCCATAGGAATCCGACATTCTCGTCCCCAGAGCCTACGATCCTTTTGGCCTGTGGTTGGGATCGAGAGCTCTGGCCGGACCCGATTTTCTTGAGGCATGCGCAGAGTAGTCGTTACGCATTCTCAACCAATCAGATCTGCTAGATTTGACGTGAAGTCCGTGAATCGCGGACTTCCGGTTTTTGGACCAAACCAGAGCTCTCGATCCCAACCACAGGCCAAAAGGATCGTAGGCTCTGGGGACGAGAATGGAAATCCGAGTATCTCGAGATGCGCAGACCGTATGCGCAGTAACAATAGTAGGCACCGTCCTACCTTGTCCCCAGGGGCTCTTCTTCACCTTCTTGACTTTTCTTTTCCCGATTCTCACGGACGTACTTCAGAAAGCAAAACACGATAGATGCGTTTTTCAGAACAGAACATAACTTTTTCGCTGCTCTGATATCAGGTCAAGCAGGTAAAACAAGGGTAGAAAAATCTTCATCGTTTTCGAGGAATTCCTCAACAAACGCCAGAGTACATACCTCTTACTAACCGAGTTCGAGGTCCATACTGTTAAGTAACGGACCGAGTCTTTTTTACAGTAAGGACTGAGAGGACGAGGTTAGTAAGATATTTATTATATCTCTACTGTGTGCCTGACGGGTTCGGGAATGATTTCTATTGTGACGCGGAACGGCTTCGAATTTCTGACGAACCTCGAAAGCAAACGAGTCAATTTGAAATGGTTTTTAAGTCGTTAGCACACGTTAATACACAATTTAAAGTAATAGAAAGTTTTAAACTACTACTTGCTATAAAAGTTAAGAACAGTTGGCGATAAATCCCTAAGTGGCCTAAGTAGTTTGGCAACAAAACCAACTTTAAATTTTAGCGGCCCGTACAATATAGTATATGTACAAACAATAGCCTCCATTTGGCGAGAAAATATGCTAGGATATTTATCCGCGTACATTAACTGCTCCGAGAAGGAAACTGTGAGCTACGAGGAAAAGATAATGTCCAAGGGCAAATGTCCGAGCATATTTTCCCGCCAAATGGAGGCTATATATGTGTTTATTTTCCTCGGCCCGCCAAATCTTTTCCGCAACGCTCGCAGTTTTCTCTGATATTTCAGTCACATGATGTGTTTAGGCCAATCGCGCGCGAGCGAAAAACATTTGATGGATTATAAAATAATATTTGGGACTGAACGTAATCAAGGAATATTACTCAAGACAATTAAGGCATGGCTCTTTCCTTATTGGACCCAAAAATTAGGGGGGTGGTCTATCTTCTAAGGCTTTAACCACATTAACCTAAAACCTTTTCAGACTAATAGGCTTGCAAATCTTGACATATTTAGCTGGACTGATATCTGCAAATTAGGTCACGTGACCTGTCGGGGCTATTTTAGCTCAAATTTCTTTTTAGCAAAATGGCACCACTTTTTGCAGCATCTAGGAAGCTGGCATTAGCTTAATAATGTTAAGGCTAATAGGTATCTGTACCCGGACTTGTTGAGATTTTTTAATATAAAAGCATAAATTAAGAATTTACTTTTATTGGGAGACTGGGTACCAGTACAAAATGTCGTTTATTTTCAAAATTAATGAAAAATTTAACAAAGTCCGGGCGCAGATGTTTTGCTGCTAACATTTTGAGCTAACTACTTTTGTCAGGGATTGTAGTTTACCAATGAGATGTTGTACTTTGTAGGAAATGTCATTGCAATAAATTTCCTCTGAGCAACAAAGTGATTCTTTTTTAACAGATTTCTGAGCTCCAAAAGAAGCTGTTTGGTTATGAAAGAGTACCACCTACACCAAAGACGTCTGGTGACTCAAACAGACAGTCACAAGAAGAGATAAATAGGTATGAGTCATTAACACTTCTATTTCTAAAACAATGGGCCCATAAGCTAACAAAATTACATAATTTTTTAGAGACAGGTATTGAAATAACATGTTTCAATGCATTTTACAACTAACCCTTAGCATACACTACATATACTATAGACACTATAACAAAGTACCAGAGTGGTGTCTTTATCAACTGTAAGAGTGCTCAATTGTTGAACTAGAGCAGAATACAAGCAGACTGACATACACAGGAAAAAATAACAGATTCCCATTTTTGGATAGTTTAGGGTATTTGAAGAACACCCACAAAAATCCCAAATTTGGAAGAGTGAGACAAGTCCCAACCAGGGAACTTGGTTGGGAATTCCCTGGTTGGGACTTGGCTCACTTTGCCAAATTTGGGATTTTTATGAGTATTCTTTAAATACCCTAAAATATCCAAAAATGGGAATCTGTTATTTTTTCCTGTGCGATGGAACTGGATTAAACCTTGAAAATTTATTGCTACTTCAGGGCTCGACATTGCAACCAGTGGGGTCGCCAATGCGACCAGCTTTTACTCAGTGGCGACCAAATTTCATGCCTGGCCGCCAACCTGGACCCCAAGATAGGGTGACTTTCTTCTTTGGGAAAACGTACACTAATGATAATCCATTATCCTTCACAAAACTAAATCCATTAATTCTTAAATATAATTTTTGGCGACCAGAATACTTGTTCTGGCAACAAAAAATGAAAAGTCGAGCACTTTATGTAGATTTTCATGCCTCTTGCAAAGCAATCATCAGGCAACTGCCAAAAGTAACGGTTATAGACAGTATGTATACTGAGTGTTTTTATCATGTAATATTAAAGCATGATTATCGTTATGCTTCTTAAATTTAGACTAAGTTCAAGCCTAAAAAGTGTAATGAAAGAGAGGATGGTGGTAAGAAGGAACATAATTGACATTGAAGCAGCTGAGAGAGATCTTCGATTAAAACTTAACAGAAAGGCAATTTTCACATATTAAGAATTTTTATGATCATGTCGCTAACTACTAATGATATAACGTTTATTCATTGTAGGTCAGTGGTTGCATGCTAGAGAAGAGAATAATAATAAATATATTATATATAGTTCTAATTGCACTACTGTAAAATGTCTCAGTTTTGAACCTTGATATTTCATTGTAGGAGAGAACACTGAAAAGGATACAGATAGTGTGCGTTGACAGAGAAAGACTTGATCAGGTATACATATTGATATAAATACTGTCTTTATCATTATTATAAAAAATACATGACTGATTGTACTATAATTACCCTGTCACTAACATTTCAAGTTGCCAGGTATATGTGATTAGTAGGAGGGGAATTGGGATCATTATATGTTTCTGGGAAACTGCCTGCCTACCCCTCCCCTAACCCAACATTTTGCCTTAAGTGAGAAGTAAGCGTTAATGTTGGCTTAGGGGAGAGGTAGGAGGGC
>JAHPZR010044667.1:0-12431 GCA_019787425.1 Platygyra sinensis | reverse complement strand
AAGTACTTTTGGTTTTATTTTCCTTTTGTTTCCTAATTAAGTCCTATGGGCTCACACTCTTAGTAGCAAGGGAAAATCCCAGGCCCCCGGCTCTCAGTGACAGCCCTGATTACCTGATTATCCTGATTATCCTTTACAAATATTTGTGAATAAGTTAATGTATTTTCCACTGGCTGAGGAATGAAATAAGTGGAAAATGTTTTCTCACACACCTCTGGGGCCTGGGCCCAAGGGGTTGTTTTGAGTAACATGCTCGGTATTGTTTATCAGTGCTTTTTTGCTATCTGCCATTGTGCGGTCAGCTTGACAATGGCTCCCAGAGGTATGTGAGAGTAGTTATTGACAATAGGGGGATACAGTTAAGTGCTGTGCAATCCGAGCTGCCCCACAATGGTCATACTGTCCATCACCATCATATTCATTGTGATCATGCAAAACTGAAGATAGCTAGTGTCCTTCTCAGAACAAAGATCGGTGAGGTCATACAGAGACATGGGCCGCAACACTTATGAACTTTTGGCCCTGGTTGTTCAAATGCTGGATAGAGCCATCCACCAAATAAATTGCTTTATACTGGATAAGTTAATTAGGGAAACCAATGGCATTATCCATTGGATAGTGATTTGTCCAGTGGATAGTGCTATCCATCTTTTAAACAACTGGGGTCTGCCCATAAAAGAAAGGTTTTAAATTTAATTCAACCCTGAAAATGACATGGTTTCTTTTTTCCATTAAGTATCAGGTATCAACATTATTTTTAGGATGATATAACTGAGAAAAAAAGTTTTAATATCCAATCACCAGACACTTTCCAAGACAGAGTCTTACATTTCTGCCACAAAAGTCAAACAGAAATACATTGCATCAAAAAAGACAGAATTTGAAGAACAGACAGCTAAGAATGACCGTTGGTTGGAACGTATTCAGTCTGAAATTAAACTCGAGACTGACCCACATGCAATAAGCCAGTTAGAACAGTGTCAGTCCTCCATGAAGTTACAGCTGGAAAACATGGAACTGAAAAGAAACTGTCAGCTTTACAAGAGACATGTCAACACACAAGAAAAAGATATGCAAAACACGGAAAGGTGAGGATGTAGGCCTCAATAACTACATGTAAAATCTTTAATGTTATATGCAATCATCTATAAATAATAAAATTTATGAAATGTTAATAAAAAAAAGGGAAAAAAGTAAGTAATTATTGAGAGGTCAAGTAAGCTAGCTGTTGTTACTCAGATCGATCAGATTGGAAACTGGAAAAGTTGGTTTTTAAGAGAAGATCAGGAGATACAGGAGTACAGTTGAGAAAATTTTCAGAGCAAGGATAAAAATCAAGGATGCTCCCATTTAACACTAATTTAATAGTCATGATAAAAACTAGATTTAAAATTTTCAACAACAGTCTAAAGGTTGTATTTTACTACTACTATTATTAGTAAGGTTGAGAAATGCTATCTTTTTTATCAATATTGTGTTGCCATCTTATGTACTCTTCAGACTTGTAGTTAAATTACTAAGCATGGCGCAAAGACAGTACCTCCTCTTAAAAGGTGTCGGTCTTGCCACTGATGAGTTAACAGAAGAATACAATAACATAATTGAAACAGTTGAAAATGGAAGAGAAGTAATGTGGGCAGATCAGAGCATAAAAGACAGTGATGATGGTGACAAGCAATCATTCATAATTAACTGTCAGTCCACAACTTTTGGTAAGGTATGACACGTCTGAAATCATTTATTGTGGTTTCAAATTGAGTGAGCACCAATTTAATCACATTAAATTATCATTTCAGACCAACTTACAATCGAGTCAGTTCAATTACAATTTGTTAAACGTACCTTATGACAGTCCTAAGTACCTGACCTTGGCGATACTCGGAGATGAGAGTGGGATTATTAACCGATAGAATTAGTAACAAATTGGGAAAAAGTAATGTAATTAGTGAGCATGCACTTGTCCGTGAACCTGTCCCTTTAATTCATTGGCAAGAGTGCTCCACTGGTATCGCAGCAGCCAGGGTTCAAATCCCAGCAAGGGTAAATTTTTTTCAGGCTTATTCCTTTTGCAACTGCACAAGTTGCATCTTTAATGCAATCATTGTCTTTGTATTTCTCCATATTTTTTTTGTTTAAATAACTGGTCTGACTTGTTTTTTCTTCTTAAAGGAACATCTCAGATACGCACTCCCATCAGAAAGCGACAATTCAACACACCCACGGCAAACACAGACAAAAGCACCCCTCAAAGAAGGATCCCTTTTGATCAAGAACCAATGAAGACATTTACACATGTACTATCAGCAACATCAAAAATGCGTAATCTTAAGTTGGCAACAGATTATTCAGACTTTGCCAGTACTCGGATTTCTCTGACAAAAGAATTTGAGGCAATGTCTTCACCAGCAAAATCATCTCTTCCAGCTAGAGGACAAAACATGGTGTCAGCAAAAGGTGACGTGTCTGTTGTTCAAGCAAACAGCAGCTCTACAACACCGCTACGGATTCCATCATCTTTTACTGCAGTGTCAGGGACTTAAACACCAGTACTAGTAATTCTGTGTCATCACTTGGAACAGTTCTTTGTCAAAACAGTTTGCATAAGCCTCTAAGATGTCAAACAAAACAAGGAACTCCTCATCCTAAAATTTGCTGGGGTGAAAAACATGGCAATGTCAGCCCTCAGTGTACTTCTCCTGAACAGGCTCAAAACGTTAGTACTATATGTACACCCATGAGGGACACTAACCAATTCAACTTATCAGGAATACAGCCACTTAAGGAGACTCCGGCAGAAAAAAATCAACGACTGTCATCAGGAAAGGTACTAGTTAGCATAATGTATTCTCTCATTTTATAATAGATGTTGCCCGACTACTAAATTTGGCAGTCTTGATAGAATAAAATAATTTTATTGGTGAAAAACAATAATTTAATGCATGTTGAAGTCAATGAATGACAGAGAGTCTACTCAAGATCTCAAAGGTGTAAATTGAACCACTTTGAAATTACTGGTACATAGAAGGTGGACCAAACAGGTAAAAAAAAAAAGGATCACTCCAGGAAAAAAGGAAATAATATCCTGAGTCTCATGCAATACAAAAGAAAACTTTAGTTTGCAAATGGAAAGAAAAACTTAAAAATTTGTTTCTCTTCATAAAAAAGATTCAGGATCAGTTAAAGTCTTACTTAGACCGCAGTTTAAGAAATCATTAGACTTCCAGATCTTCCTGACTAAGTTATTTTGAGAAGATGTAAGAAGATAAATGTTTCTAATCTACCCTATAATTATGCTTCCATTAACCCTGTTCACAATAAATGGCTTTGAGATAAAGGCATTAGGAAACTGAAATGGTTTACACTGTGGTTTTGTTGAACACTAGCTAATTGTTTTTTCCCAATTAAAATGCATGGTTTGTTTACAGATAAGAGGACCTACACTAAATAACCCTCTGGCAACACCCCTCCGAGAACTGCCTGTCAACAAGTCAACTGTTGTAAAAGATAAGCTGCCTTCCATACTGGAGCAACTGAGAAATCCTTTTAGTAAGAGTAAGAATAAAATATGACCAATTTTCAGCTTTGTTTTGAAATTACTAGCCTGCGTAGCAAGCGTTTCCGTTTAGTTTCGGAGCAAAAAAAAACGAGGAACGGGATTTTCGGTTTTGACCGCGCGAGAAATGAAACGAGAGCTATTTTTCGTCATTTTTCGAGCGGTCTTTGACTCTTGTTCCGCGTTCTTTACTCCTAAACCGCACAGAAATGCACGCTACGTAGGCTATGAAATTATAAGCCTTAGCCTCAGGGCTTACCTGAGAAAACAGCCAACATTTCACAGCAACCAACAACTGGTTTGCCTGAGAAGTCATGTCTGAGGTATGACTGATGACCTGTTACAACCCAGATCTGGGTAGTGGAACATCATCAGGATGGAATGTCTGCCAGGGCTTGCACAGTTTTGAAAAGTCCTTGAATTTTACAGAAAATTTGAATGTAAGTGGCCTGGAAAGTGTTTTTTGATGCTTTTTGGTTCTCCAAGACAGAATATGAATCATAGCTCAGAGAATTTAAAGGTTATTTACACAAAGTGCTCAATGTTTCATGCAATAATCAACTATGTGAACTGAAAAATGTAGAGAAGTTGGTGAAGCAAGCTTAGAATTAGAATAGACTGGGAATGTGCATTTTTGTACAATCTGTGAAATTATATTCCTAGTAGGTGGTCCTTGAAAATCTACCGTGATCCTTGAAAAGTCCTTGAAAAGTGGTTGAATTTTTTTGTATGAACCCTGCCTGCACTCATAGACATTCCTCTGAGGTCCTTTTGTGGGGAAGCCAGCAGTGTAGTCGTTTTCTCAGGCTACATCAGGACTTATGGAAAATAATGTTTTCATTAATAGTAAATGCATATGACTGGTACACAAATGTAATTGTTATATAGCTGGAAACTTTTCCCAACAACGCACGCTCTCATTGGTTACTTTTAGGTCACATGACATCTAACAATGAAACTGCTTTCCGTCAAAATATGTGAGCAGGCAAAATTGCCAAAAATTAATTTAAAAAAAAGGAACATTGTAAAATCTTTGACGTCGGAGAGTAAGAGTGCACTGTTACCCGCAAATGTTGATTGATGACCGTTTTTACAACGAGATTTAATGAATTTCCAGCTTCAAAATTTGCTTTAACTGTTTCACTCTGGACCAGTCATTAATTGTTGGGTGCTCGTTTAGTTTTTCAGTACTTGGCTAGCTGCTATTCCTGGGAACTATCTGGGCTGTCACCAGACTATGTCCCTATTCTTCAAAAATAACTGTTTAGAAATTCAGAAGTTGTAGTGTACTGTATGTAGGGTGCAAAAGTTTAAAACGTCTCTTTACTGTACCTTGCAGAGAAATCAACTAGTGAAAGAAGAAGTACAGACATGATGCCAAAGAGGTGAGTTCTTTATCTGTCTTGATTATGCATAGCTTGTCATAGGCCCTTGATCAGTTAATTGGTATAAGTAGAAAGAAAATGTGAGTGCACGTTAAAAAGAGAGGAACCTTTAATCTCTTTTTCTATCCTATTAGAGTGCGCAATGCCACAAAAGAAAACATGCACAAGCCAAAGCAGCCTTCAAGATGTAGCAGTGTTGTAGTGCTTGACAAACTGCAGTCAAAGAAAGTTAAGAAACACATGAATGGACTAAGAAGAGCAATGAAGCACAAGTATCGGGACAAGCAGAAACTTTGCACCACGATCATCGTAAGTATTTATATTTAGTACCATCCGATAAACTAGTTACCATTAATGATAATATTATTCAAAAATGTTGTTGATCACTTATGCAAGTAGCATATAGTATTAGTGAGTCTTGCATAGTTAAGTATAACAAAAGTTTGTTGATCCACAAAATTTAGCACTGCTGAACAAAAGTACAAGTTGAACTTTTTGGTTCAGCAATTTGACCAATTGCCCCACAATTCTTTAAATATTTATTATAAAATTCAATATAATATTAAAAATGCCACCATGATGTCTGATAAAAAAGAATTATTTTTACATAGTTTACAACATGAAATTTTATTGTAAAAATTTGCTACTGACTTTATTCAACACTTATGATAGGCCATTACCGAGTTTCCCCGGGCCTCTGTACAAGGCTAAGTGCTCAACATTTGATATGGAAATGATTTTTTATTCTCATGCAAATAAAACTCATTTTTACATGAAAAGGTTGTGCACTTGGCCTCACTTTGAAAGTGAGGGTTTTGGAACTCGGAAGTGGCCTATTGCGGACAACAAGAGGAGCCCGTAATCCTTAAATCTCCAGGTTGTTATTACGCATGCATCACATGTATGTAGCCAGCATTCATTTGGACTTCCACTAAGAATGAATGGAATGCACAGAACGCTGTTTGATCACGCGCATTTCGACCTTCTACCCCTCGTAATCTGATCACGCATGTTTTGACCATCTGTCACGAGAAACCTACGCAAAGCACTCACTGCGCCGTTTGAGCAAAAGCGTTTGACGTTAGATCATTGTCACGCGCACTCCGTGACCTTTGGTTATTACTAGTAATATATAGATTTAGCCAGCGCTAAAAGCGAAGCTCCCATTAATAAATTAATAATTTAACTCAAACAATAAACTTGTAATCCACAAAATCAGTTAACTTAAGGGCACATTCATGTGACTTTTGAGGGAAAGGCTAAGTGATTTTAGAGTGAAACATCTTACATCGAGTTAATACCCTTGTATGTACACCCAAAAAAATAGCAATCATCTTCGATCACATTCAAGAGCCATAATGGCTGTTGATCGCAGTAGATTAGGCCGGGAAAACAAATTCTTGGAAAACAAATCAGGCCGGATTTTTTGCGCTCGACAAGTTTACGTTACAAAATCTTGCCAACAAATCTGAGGGTGTGTAAACCAACCTTTAATACTTTTGATGCATCACATCTTAGTTGAAACAGTACTATTTATCATACAGACCTCGGACGGAATGCAGTATTTCACAATTTTTTAAGACAAATTGCACTCAGTCAATATTCAGGACGATCAATCGTGGGCTCTTAGTGAAACCGTTCAAAAAATTTCCAAAATCACCTACAAGGCCAGCCGGTTCTCACTTTTGACAAGCCCCAAATTTGCAGTGCGAGCTGTGTAGTAGAGTGTTTGAATGAACATTAGTAGAGTTATGCTTCAACATAATACAGAACTTATTATGTTTATTTTTTTATTTAACACTTTTACAACGATGAGTAATCTTGAAAAGCATTTGACACGCGCGGCATTTTGAGTACTCCTGCAAGCCGTGTTCATGAACGACTGAAAACAAACGGCACAGTGATTAAAATTGCAAGAGAAACTACTAACAATCAATAAAAGAAATATAAATATAAGTCGGTAAAACATTTACAGAGACAACAATTTTCATCCACGAAGACTAGTATTAAAGTGTCTCTAAAAATCCGGAGTCTTAAATCGAACCTGATACTAGGTCAGATCATTGTCTCAAATCTCACAAACGTGCATAAACTTGCCGAATAAACTGTACTCGACTTAATGAAATTAGATATAAAAAACAAACATCAAATACAATAATTACTCAGGTTTACCATTCGAGATGCAGCTCCTGGAAACTATCAAGTAAGGCCAGAATCGCTTGAGACTTTTAAACCCTCTTACGCATCAAGTAAGGTGAAAAACGAAAACGATGCCATCCGAAAGCGGATTTCCGACTTTGACAAGCGATGCATTTCTCAACCAAAAACCCAGTAAACAAACCAGCCATGAATAAGAGAAGACTCTTGATAGCAGCTGTATTTCATTTTGTACATCCAGTAGAAAAAGACGGTTAAAAGCATCACAAGTTGACACAAAACTCGCTGTCAAAGTAAACAAGTTTCAAGATGCTGCATAAATTTTCCACATGAACTCACCTGTGAAATTTTGACCAATCACAGCTAAATAATTGGACGTTGAGCGTGACCATGGTAAGGAAAGGTCTTCCCCGCCTGTATTTTTAAATAACTGGCTGAAGTTTCGTGTCTGAGGTCAGTTTGAAATCATAATCTTAATAGTGCGGGGCCGCTAGGGCAGTGTACGATCACGTGTTTAGCAAGTTTTCTGGGATGGGTAGATTTACCTAGCTGTGGGGCTCCGCCCACACGCGCACGCGTGGAGCTATGCAACAAATGTTTACCATATATAAATAAATTGTTGTTAAAGTAAATTTCATAATATTACTAACAAATCTTTACACTCTCTGTTATTAATTTATCATTTTCGAATTGATGAATAAGACAAGAACGTTCCAGAAACAATCTCTAAGAAATTTTTCCTGCTGCAAACAGTCACCTCAATAATATGAACAAAAAAATTTTCAACTTTGCTTTGTTATGTGGAAGAGTCTCATAAGCACTTAATGATATTTTTTCTATTTCAACACTTGGTTTAAACCATTTTACAGTGGTTACCACTAACACGCGCCCTCAAAGGGTTTTTTCTTCAGTTCAAACCTGGGATTTGGTGGACGTCAATCAACCGTTACCATGGTTTTCACGCACTGGCCAAGAGAAGGTTGTTTCCCTGTTTCTCAAGGACTCAGAGGAAAATGTCGTTTAAAGACGATTTTGCAATATTTTGCTACAGGATCTGACACCGCTTCATATCAAGATTACGAGGAGTACGAATTTGTTGAGTGTATGTCGGGGAAAACTCAAATTATCGACTCATTTAAACACTGTAATTTACAACCACATAAGCTTTCTCGGCAATACACGCTCGCAAATCATCTGAGTTCTTGCTAGTTTAGGATTCTATTCGATAACATGAAGAGTTATGAGTAGATCTGCAGGTAACAAAATTCATTTTCGAAAACAGCCTCCGTGCACAGGAAACCTTTGTTCCTTGGAAATTCATCCACGGCCCCTGTGATTTTTTACAATCAAACAAATAAACAACCTGAAAACCCTTACGTTTAATAACTGTAGAGATTATTTCGGCTATTTCACTCAGCTCGCAGAGACCTCGTTGATTAAATTTATCAATGTAATCCTTCAGCTTGATGAGGTAAAGAAAATTAAAAACTCCGTCTTCTGGTAAGTCTTCACCCTTCATTCAGCGACGAGGGAACCCTCTGTCAGAGCACGTGAGAAAACTATGGAATCAGTTGATTTACGTCCACAAAAACTCAGGTTTCAAGAGAGAAAAAAACCATTCGAGGCGAGTTTTAATGGTAAACGCTGCAACAAAATTTTTATAAAACCATTTTTGCTCCAATTTTAGAGCTGTTTACCAGAATTTACCAAAAACAAAGATTTAATTGAAATGTAAGTGAAAATGACTGTAGAGTAAACTTATGGGATTTTTCGGGATATTCTGAAAGGGCAAGATCTTAAGCCGTACCCTTGGGGGGGGGGGTACTCTTGGGAATTCTTAATGGGGGTGTGCCAGAGGGTTATTAGTGTAGGTCCTCTTATCTGTAAACAAACCATGCATTTTAATTGGGAAAAAACAATTAGCTAGTGTTCAACAAAACCACAGTGTAAACCATTTCAGTTTCCTAATGCCTTTATCTCAAAGCCATTTATTGTGAACAGGGTTAATGGAAGCATAATTATAGGGTAGATTAGAAACATTTATCTTCTTACATCTTCTCAAAATAACTTAGTCAGGAAGATCTGGAAGTCTAATGATTTCTTAAACTGCGGTCTAAGTAAGACTTTAACTGATCCTGAATCTTTTTATGAAGAGAAACAAATTTTTAAGTTTTTCTTTCCATTTGCAAACTAAAGTTTTCTTTTGTATTGCATGAGACTCAGGATATTATTTCCTTTTTTCCTGGAGTGATCCTTTTTTTTTTTACCTGTTTGGTCCACCTTCTATGTACCAGTAATTTCAAAGTGGTTCAATTTACACCTTTGAGATCTTGAGTAGACTCTCTGTCATTCATTGACTTCAACATGCATTAAATTATTGTTTTTCACCAATAAAATTATTTTATTCTATCAAGACTGCCAAATTTAGTAGTCGGGCAACATCTATTATAAAATGAGAGAATACATTATGCTAACTAGTACCTTTCCTGATGACAGTCGTTGATTTTTTTCTGCCGGAGTCTCCTTAAGTGGCTGTATTCCTGATAAGTTGAATTGGTTAGTGTCCCTCATGGGTGTACATATAGTACTAACGTTTTGAGCCTGTTCAGGAGAAGTACACTGAGGGCTGACATTGCCATGTTTTTCACCCCAGCAAATTTTAGGATGAGGAGTTCCTTGTTTTGTTTGACATCTTAGAGGCTTATGCAAACTGTTTTGACAAAGAACTGTTCCAAGTGATGACACAGAATTACTAGTACTGGTGTTTAAGTCCCTGACACTGCAGTAAAAGATGATGGAATCCGTAGCGGTGTTGTAGAGCTGCTGTTTGCTTGAACAACAGACACGTCACCTTTTGCTGACACCATGTTTTGTCCTCTAGCTGGAAGAGATGATTTTGCTGGTGAAGACATTGCCTCAAATTCTTTTGTCAGAGAAATCCGAGTACTGGCAAAGTCTGAATAATCTGTTGCCAACTTAAGATTACGCATTTTTGATGTTGCTGATAGTACATGTGTAAATGTCTTCATTGGTTCTTGATCAAAAGGGATCCTTCTTTGAGGGGTGCTTTTGTCTGTGTTTGCCGTGGGTGTGTTGAATTGTCGCTTTCTGATGGGAGTGCGTATCTGAGATGTTCCTTTAAGAAGAAAAAACAAGTCAGACCAGTTATTTAAACAAAAAAAATATGGAGAAATACAAAGACAATGATTGCATTAAAGATGCAACTTGTGCAGTTGCAAAAGGAATAAGCCTGAAAAAAATTTACCCTTGCTGGGATTTGAACCCTGGCTGCTGCGATACCAGTGGAGCACTCTTGCCAATGAATTAAAGGGACAGGTTCACGGACAAGTGCATGCTCACTAATTACATTACTTTTTCCCAATTTGTTACTAATTCTATCGGTTAATAATCCCACTCTCATCTCCGAGTATCGCCAAGGTCAGGTACTTAGGACTGTCATAAGGTACGTTTAACAAATTGTAATTGAACTGACTCGATTGTAAGTTGGTCTGAAATGATAATTTAATGTGATTAAATTGGTGCTCACTCAATTTGAAACCACAATAAATGATTTCAGACGTGTCATACCTTACCAAAAGTTGTGGACTGACAGTTAATTATGAATGATTGCTTGTCACCATCATCACTGTCTTTTATGCTCTGATCTGCCCACATTACTTCTCTTCCATTTTCAACTGTTTCAATTATGTTATTGTATTCTTCTGTTAACTCATCAGTGGCAAGACCGACACCTTTTAAGAGGAGGTACTGTCTTTGCGCCATGCTTAGTAATTTAACTACAAGTCTGAAGAGTACATAAGATGGCAACACAATATTGATAAAAAAGATAGCATTTCTCAACCTTACTAATAATAGTAGTAGTAAAATACAACCTTTAGACTGTTGTTGAAAATTTTAAATCTAGTTTTTATCATGACTATTAAATTAGTGTTAAATGGGAGCATCCTTGATTTTTATCCTTGCTCTGAAAATTTTCTCAACTGTACTCCTGTATCTCCTGATCTTCTCTTAAAAACCAACTTTTCCAGTTTCCAATCTGATCGATCTGAGTAACAACAGCTAGCTTACTTGACCTCTCAATAATTACTTACTTTTTTCCCTTTTTTTTATTAACATTTCATAAATTTTATTATTTATAGATGATTGCATATAACATTAAAGATTTTACATGTAGTTATTGAGGCCTACATCCTCACCTTTCCGTGTTTTGCATATCTTTTTCTTGTGTGTTGACATGTCTCTTGTAAAGCTGACAGTTTCTTTTCAGTTCCATGTTTTCCAGCTGTAACTTCATGGAGGACTGACACTGTTCTAACTGGCTTATTGCATGTGGGTCAGTCTCGAGTTTAATTTCAGACTGAATACGTTCCAACCAACGGTCATTCTTAGCTGTCTGTTCTTCAAATTCTGTCTTTTTTGATGCAATGTATTTCTGTTTGACTTTTGTGGCAGAAATGTAAGACTCTGTCTTGGAAAGTGTCTGGTGATTGGATATTAAAACTTTTTTTCTCAGTTATATCATCCTAAAAATAATGTTGATACCTGATACTTAATGGAAAAAAGAAACCATGTCATTTTCAGGGTTGAATTAAATTTAAAACCTTTCTTTTATGGGCAGACCCCAGTTGTTTAAAAGATGGATAGCACTATCCACTGGACAAATCACTATCCAATGGATAATGCCATTGGTTTCCCTAATTAACTTATCCAGTATAAAGCAATTTATTTGGTGGATGGCTCTATCCAGCATTTGAACAACCAGGGCCAAAAGTTCATAAGTGTTGCGGCCCATGTCTCTGTATGACCTCACCGATCTTTGTTCTGAGAAGGACACTAGCTATCTTCAGTTTTGCATGATCACAATGAATATGATGGTGATGGACAGTATGACCATTGTGGGGCAGCTCGGATTGCACAGCACTTAACTGTATCCCCCTATTGTCAATAACTACTCTCACATACCTCTGGGAGCCATTGTCAAGCTGACCGCACAATGGCAGATAGCAAAAAAGCACTGATAAACAATACCGAGCATGTTACTCAAAACAACCCCTTGGGCCCAGGCCCCAGAGGTGTGTGAGAAAACATTTTCCACTTATTTCATTCCTCAGCCAGTGGAAAATACATTAACTTATTCACAAATATTTGTAAAGGATAATCAGGATAATCAGGTAATCAGGGCTGTCACTGAGAGCCGGGGGCCTGGGATTTTCCCTTGCTACTAAGAGTGTGAGCCCATAGGACTTAATTAGGAAACAAAAGGAAAATAAAACCAAAAGTACTTCCTCACTGTACAATTCCCAAATCATTATATG
>JAHPZR010044666.1:0-13589 GCA_019787425.1 Platygyra sinensis | reverse complement strand
GTATAACTGGAGAGGTCAGAAGTTTCTGTTGAAACGTGTTCTTTAAACTGAAAACTTGTTCGTCGTGTCCTTAAAATGGTTTACTTGTAGCTGCTTTCAAGACCTTTGAGGAATTCAAAACTGACAAACGCAGGTCGTTTTGTCCGCCGCTGAGTGCTTTCGCTGATGGACCGACGGTTGAGCACTGAATTCGACGTGGCACTACTCGAAGCAGTAGAGCAAATTTTGTCGTTTAAATGCTTGAAGTAACATGTAGCAAAATGTATGCTACAATGCAAATAAAAATTTGTCTAACACTATTCAAATCAAGCGACGCCATTAATACTGCTATCATCATACCAGAGGTTCTATATTCTTTGAGATCAACAACTTCCCCGGTGGGTCCAAACAACAATTCGACAAAGACGGACAAAGCCGGAAATGCCTTTCTAATCTCGGATGTTCGCATTCTCGGGTCATAAATGGCAATAAACCTCCTAATTGTGCATTTTTCCCATGAAATACGTGCAAATCAGACAAATCGCTGGACAAAAGTCCCTTGGCACAGCACGTATGTAATTTAACGTTCCTACTTATGTAATTTACCAAATTATCTGTGTTTTTACTACTGTCTGAAAAAAGCACTGCATTTCCTTCTAAAAAACGCCGCCGTCTACTTCACACTTCTTTTCCCATGGCAAGTTGAAAATCACAAGGAAACTTGCAGCAAAGTAGTTGTACAACCTTGTATTCGAGTGGGGGGAAGGCAGCCGTGGGGAGCTAAGTTTAGGCAGGTAGCAGTAGTATTCGCGTCTCGACGTGTTGTCCCCCCGCAACACAGCCAAAGTACAAAATTTGTCACGAGGATGATTTGTCCATCGATGGTAGATTCTTAGCCGTCCCTGGTTCACTGTCGCTGTCGTTACTGAGTTTCAACGTCTCCATCCGGCAAGCGGGGGGGGCAGTCGAATGGGCAACTTTTTTCATCTAGTATTGGATATAGTTTTTACGAGCTTTTTAAGGCGATTCCTCAGGTATTAGCATTTGCCGCATCCCCTACTGCGCACGAGTTTTCACATTCATCAGCGCGCGCAAATGAGCGCGTGTCGAGTCGGGGGGCGGTGCACGTAGCATAACATCAGAGATTTCCCTCAAGCTAAGCTCGACTTAACAGTAAAGAAGCCTAAGCCGTGTATTACACTGTGATTAAAACACGACAGGCATTTGAGAACACGAGTGAAATGTAGAAAGCACGAGCCGCAGGCGAGTGTTTTCTAGCATTTCTCGAGTGTTCTCAAATGACTGGAGTGTTTTATCAGCAGTGTATATACACGGCTTAGGCTTCTTCATTTGCTTTATGATATAGATTTTACGCGCGCAAAACAATAAAACACGCTTTTTCTATGTTTTTATACTCTGATAAAACATAGGTTTTTGACCATCAGAGCGCGCGCAGGGTCCTATCTATGTTTATAAAAAGATAAATAAATGCTCTTTCTGTGAGATTGGCACTGGTGCCCTATATTTTTTATGTCATAATTCGCGAGAACAGTATCCTTCAATAAGTCCAGAAAGCCTATGGCTACTTTTTTATGCAAATGAAAATAAAATTCCTACAGGGAGGAGACTCGTATTGGGCCGAAGGGCAGCGGATGTCCGAAAGTTCTGTTTCCTGTAAAGGAACAAAGAAATGCAAGGGTATTTGAAGACCTTTGTCCGGGACCGTAGATAGAACAAACACATCCAAGAAAGCTCAAACTCTGTATGAGAGACCGCGCTGACATTGAAACATAATCGATGCTTATTTGTTGCGCAGTTTGAGATTACTCAAAAGTCACCTTTATACCATATTTTGTCAGTATTGTGGCATGGAAAACAAGTACAGTGACCTCCCCTTTTTATTGCGTTTAAATAGATAATTCTCCTAATACTGTAACGACGACCAGCATACCAACGTTTGTCATCGGAAATCTATGGCGGGTTCTTTTACTAGCAAAATCACCTTAATCACGTCCGCGCTAACACATCTCCAAAAAAGGAGACTTTTTCCCGCCTACAGGTCGTTTGGTTCAAAACACGCTTAAATAACATGCATATTTTACGGGATCCCCTCCCCCCCGAAAAACTTGAATCGAAAACCAGTTTCCCGAGGACGGGAATTATATAGACTTTACGAATCACGGAATAAATAGAACTTCTCATTCACGGCTTCACGCTAAAGCAAAAAGCCCATGCAGGCGTCACCAAAAAAAAAAAATTGGGGACCCCTCTTGCAGATGTATCGACCGGTTGTAATATTTGAATTTTCCACAGCTCCTCTAACTCGAGACAGTAGAATCTAGAATCGTGAAATGTTCTGGAGAGCATGAGCCGCGACAAGTCCCCAGATGACTGCGTATATATAATAGACAAAAGCCATATGAAAGTTGCATTTATAAATAAGGATGGGCAATTTGCTAAGTAATCAATAATCATAGAATAAAGCCTTAAAGCCAAAGCGTGGTACAAAAAAGTAAATCTTATTTTATAGTGGACACTGCACTTAGCGTAGGCACCTAAGGCATGAGCTATAGTTTGCAGGACATGCCACTGAAAACACAGGAACATCAGCTTAACAATCCTAACGGGCACGAGGGTAGACCAGTTGGCTATTTACTAAAGCGTGACCGAAGATTTGAACTCGGGACATTCTCGTCCCCAGACGCTGCGATCCTTTTGGTCAGTACGGGGATCGCGACCTCTGGGCCAGGTCCAACTCCGGAAGTCCGCATTTCACGGACTTCCAGTCACTCTGCGCATGCTCAGAGCCGAGTCTGACAAATGTGATTGGTTCTGGTCTCAATCTATTGTGTTTACAAAGCCATTCAAAACCGGAATGTCGTTGGACTGGGCCAGAGGTCGCGATCCCCGTAACTGACCAAAGGATCGCGGCCTCTGGGACGAGAATGAACTCGGGGACTATCCCGCTAGTGACAGCGGGTTGAACGTGGTGGAGGCTTTGAACCCGTGACCACCGGAATAAACACCTGCGCCCTAAACCACTCAGCCACGAAACCTCCAAAGCTTGAAAGTGAGAATTAAAAGGGATGATTTAATTGTTGATTCAAAAGTGGTTGAGGAGTAACCCTGCACTCCATGACCACTCATTTACATGTGTCGGTGTGCTTTGAAGAATATCAAGCGCTATTGCAAACTAGGAGGGGGTCGTAAGGGGGGCCCGAAAAACCGCAAAACCGCACAGAAATAGGCCGAAAAAACCGCAAACCGCATCAGATTTTTTCCCGAATAACCGAAACGCGCACGCACGTCATCTTCGCTTCGCTTTTAGTTGCGACCTTGACGACCTCAGTTACCATTGTCGCGCATTAAATCAAAGCAGCGAGAACACGAGGCTGTACAGCTGTACGATTGGCCAAAACGGTTTACGTATTAACTGTAAAAGGCCGTAATTGTAAACCAGAGAGTTGAATTGTAAACTGATATAATAAACCCTGATGCGTTGTAAAAACAAAACATTTATCTCGCGCTGCAAAACAACCGGATGCCGGACCGTTCTAAAGAGTGTCATGACCGCAGACACTTTTTTCACCGAAAACCGCGACCTAAAGGTTGTAATAACCGGAAACCGCTTAGTGTTTTGAAACCGCAATACCGCGAATTAAAATAAAAACTAGAAGTAATCATAGATTATAATGAGTGCGTTCGTGTAAAGGTGTCTTTTTTCTGTCCATCCCTCCTGCCAACAAGTATTAAAGACATGGTGACTTAAAAGCGTGACAGAAAAATCGGGGATACATCCGGGCCTGTACCCCACTCTGAGGCCCCGTTTACACGGGTCCGGACAAATTTTTGCACGGACAAAAACTTGCACGGTTCCACCTTGCGTTTACACGGGACCGGCGGAACTGGACGAATTTTTGAACGGCTAAGGCTCCGTTTACACGGGTCCGGACAAATTTTTTGCACGGACAAAAACTTGCACGGTTCCACCTTGCGTTTACACGGGACCGGCGGAACTGGACGAATTGTTGAACGGCTAAGTGTGCAAGTTTGGGACCTGAAAAAAGCAGGTCCGCTTTTTGACCGGCACGGTTCCATATTTGTACGGACTCGTGTAAACACCCGAACCGTGCAACTTTTTGCACACATAGCGCGGTTATGGCCTGGAATCAAATGCCGCATCTGGTCTAAAATTTGCACGGATCCGTGTAAACACCACTGGAACAGAATTTGCACGGATCCGGCACGGATCCATGTAAACAGGCGGTCCAGGAACAAAATTCGTCCGTGCAAAAATTTGTCCGGACCCGTGTAAACGGGGCCTGAGAGTATGTCAGCCACCGAAATGGCCGTCGCCATCAGCGAAATATATATATATTTGCTAAAAAATTGGGATGAAATCTTTCAAAGATGGAAGTCTTGACATTTGAAAGGATATAGAAAGTAATTTGCGACCAGTTACTGTCTTCTACGGCTAAAATTATCAAGAGGTAAGCTTCTTTTGACCTGTACGTGACGAAGGACATGCGGTGAACAAATTGATTAAATTATCGGCTTCGCACGGAGTCGCTTTGTTTTTATTTCGTTCTCTTTTCTAGCTCACCGAGGTCATTTCCTCGTCCAAATCACTTAAGAAAAGTTCGACAAAGATGTGCCCTTTCAATTTTTTTTTCTCGGACCAAAACGTTGCTTCGTATTCAGGCTTTTCGCTTGCTATAGGCGACAGCGGCTCCGTGTTTACTCAAGTACTTGACAAGCACTTGAGCGAGGTATCAATTACAATTGTGAATAATTACAACTTGTTTTGTTTGATTTTGCTTACATTTCCACATGACGAAGCTGGATTGTAAGGAATAGATTTTACTTCTGCCGATGTGTGGTAGCTATTAACGCGAAAACTGATATATCGCTTTGAAGTCCTTTTTAAAGATTGCATTTGAAGTCATTTTTAAAGATTGCATTTAGCGTGATTTTGTAGACTTTTATTTACACCGACGGAAAAAATACCCAGGAAAGGTCATTTTAATGACCCTCCAAACGTAATGAATATAAAATTATATCTGTTTCGAGAAGAATTTCCAGTGAAATAAAAGGTTTTTGATGGGAAAAAAGTCTTACAGTCCTAACAATACGTGTTGTCGACCAACTCGAAGAAACTAACTTTATTACTGAAACGAATATTAAACCACTGCCGATTTACAAAACGCATTCACTTATCTTTGATAAAATATATATGAATACTGATTACATGTAACTTGAGAATTGCGTATTGGACTAACCATTACAACTAGGAAGGGATAGGTCCATCTAAACACACCCTATTATTATCTTTTACTCTTACATCAGTGAAGTTACAATGTAACGCAATGAACTGCTTTGCGTTTTGCAGTTCATCTCTCAATAGCACAAGAAGTCTTTATGGTAATTAGGAATTCAAGTTTTGTTTACTTGTCACATGTACTACCCACGCTGTGTGCGCCGAATTATGTTAATTTTTTAAAAAAGGTCGACATATCCCTTATACTACGGGTGAACGGAGCCCGCCAGGGATAGGGTCTTTCACGCCAAACACGTTAACGATCTTAAGAGAAGGAAAAACTAGTTGAGGGGGGCGTAAGGGTTTGCGGTGATGCGGTTTTGCGTTATTTTTGGTGCGGTTTTGCGGTAATTGCGTTGGTAGAACGCAGTCATAATGCGGTCTTGAGTCGAGTTTTATGGGAGTGACGTCATGGTAGGTTGCATCGAAGTTGTGCACCGATTTGGCCACCCCGCAGCAGGGGCGAAACAAATATCGCCAAACCATGTGCTGCACATTTCTTTGGAGTGCGGAGTCGTTGTTTCGTATAAAAGTGCGGGTCTTTGAACTGTGGACATTTCCCATCAAAAACCTTTTATTTCACTGGAAATTCTTCTCGAAACAGATATAATTTTATATTCATACGTTTGGAGGGGTCATTAAAATGACCTTTCCTGGGTATTTTTTTCCGTCGGTGTAAATAAAGTCTACAAAATCACGCTAATGCAATCTTTAAAAATGACTTCAAATGCAATCTTTAAAAAGGACTTCAAAGCGATATATCAGTTTCGCGTTAATAGCTACCACACATCGGCAGAAGTAAAATCTATTCCTTACAATCCAGCTTCGTCATGTGGAAATGTAAGCAAAATCAAACAAAACAAGTTGTAATTATTCACAATTTGTAATTGATACCTCGCTCAAGTGCTTGTCAAGTACTTGAGTAAACACGGAGCCGCTGTCGCCTATAGCAAGCGAAAAGCCTGAATACGAAGCAACGTTTTGGTCCGAGAAAAAAAAATTGAAAGGGCACATCTTTGTCGAACTTTTCTTAAGTGATTTGGACGAGGAAATGACCTCGGTGAGCTAGAAAAGAGAACGAAATAAAAACAAAGCGACTCCGTGCGAAGCCGATAATTTAATCAATTTGTTCACCGCATGTCCTTCGTCACGTACAGGTCAAAAGAAGCTTACCTCTTGATAATTTTAGCCGTAGAAGACAGTAACTGGTCGCAAATTACTTTCTATATCCTTTCAAATGTCAAGACTTCCATCTTGAAAGATTTCATCCCAATTTTTTAGCAAATATATATATATTTCGCTGATGGCGACGGCCATTTCGGTGGCTGACATACTCTCAGGCCCCGTTTACACGGGTCCGGACAAATTTTTGCACGGACGAATTTTGTTCCTGGACCGCCTGTTTACATGGATCCGTGCCGGATCCGTGCAAATTCTGTTCCAGTGGTGTTTACACGGATCCGTGCAAATTTTAGACCAGATGCGGCATTTGATTCCAGGCCATAACCGCGCTATGTGTGCAAAAAGTTGCACGGTTCGGGTGTTTACACGAGTCCGTACAAATATGGAACCGTGCCGGTCAAAAAGCGGACCTGCTTTTTTCAGGTCCCAAACTTGCACACTTAGCCGTTCAACAATTCGTCCAGTTCCGCCGGTCCCGTGTAAACGCAAGGTGGAACCGTGCAAGTTTTTGTCCGTGCAAAAATTTGTCCGGACCCGTGTAAACGGAGCCTTAGCCGTTCAAAAATTCGTCCAGTTCCGCCGGTCCCGTGTAAACGCAAGGTGGAACCGTGCAAGTTTTTGTCCGTGCAAAAATTTGTCCGGACCCGTGTAAACGGGGCCTCAGAGTGGGGTACAGGCCGGATGTATCCCCGATTTTTCTGTCACGCTTTTAAGTCACCATGTCTTTAATACTTGTTGGCAGGAGGGATGGACAGAAAAAAAGACACCTTTACACGAACGCACTCATTATAATCTATGATTACTTCTAGTTTTTATTTTAATTCGCGGTATTGCGGTTTCAAAACACTAAGCGGTTTCCGGTTATTACAACCTTTAGGTCGCGGTTTTCGGTGAAAAAAAGTGTCTGCGGTCATGACACTCTTTAGAACGGTCGGCATCCGGTTGTTTTGCAGCGCGAGATAAATGTTTTGTTTTACAACGCATCAGGGTTTATTATATCAGTTTACAATTCAACTCTCTGGTTTACAATTACGGCCTTTTACAGTTAATACGTAAACCGTTTTGGCCAATCGTACAGCTGTACAGCCTCGTGTTCTCGCTGCTTTGATTTAATGCGCGACAATGGTAACTGAGGTCGTCAAGGTCGCAACTAAAAGCGAAGCGAAGAGGACGTGCGTGCGGTTTCGGTATTCGGGAAAAAATCTGATGCGGTTTGCGGTTTTTTGGCCTATTTCTGTGCGGTTTTGCGGTTTTCGGGCCCCCCTTACGACCCCCTCCTAGTTTGCAATAGCGCTTGATATTCTTCAAAGCACACCGACACATGTAAATGAGTGGTCATGGAGTGGCAGGGTTACTCCTCAACCACTTTTGAATCAACAATTAAATCATCCCTTTTAATTCTCACTTTCAAGCTTTGGAGGTTTCGTGGCTGAGTGGTTTAGGGCGCAGGTGTTTATTCCGGTGGTCACGGGTTCAAAGCCTCCACCACGTTCAACCCGCTGTCACTAGCGGGATAGTCCCGAGTTCATTCTCGTCCCCAGAGGCCGCGATCCTTTGGTCAGTTACGGGGATCGCGACCTCTGGCCCAGTCCAACGACATTCCGGTTTTGAATGGCTTTGTAAACACAATAGATTGAGACCAGAACCAATCACATTTGTCAGACTCGGCTCTGAGCATGCGCAGAGTGACTGGAAGTCCGTGAAATGCGGACTTCCGGAGTTGGACCTGGCCCAGAGGTCGCGATCCCCGTAACTGACCAAAAGGATCGCAGCGTCTGGGGACGAGAATGTCCCGAGTTCAAATCTTCGGTCACGCTTTGTAAATAGCCAACTGGTCTACCTCGTGCCCGTTAGGATTTTTAAACTATGTTTCCTTTGTTTCAGTGGCATGCCTGCAAACTAGCTAATGCTTAGTGCTAAGCTAAGTGCATGTCCACTATAAATAAGATTTACATTTTTTTTACACGCTTTGCTTTAGGCTTTATTCTATTATTATTGATTACATTAGCAATTGCCACTTATTATAAATTCAACTTCAATGGCTTTGTATTGTATAACTGAAGAGGTCAGAAGTTTCTGTTGAAACGTGTTCTTTAAACTGAAAATTGTTGTCGTTTCCTTAAAATTGTTTACTTGTATGCTGCTTTCAAGACCCTTTGAGGAAATCAAATTTTAAACGCTGTCTTTGTTCGCCGCTGAGTGCTTTGTGATGACCGGTGAGCACTGATCGACGTCACTACTCGAAGAGTAGAGCAAATTTTGTCGTTTAAATGCTTGAAGTAACTGTACAAATGTATGTTACAATGCAAAAAATTTGTTACCTATTCAAATCAAGCGACGCCATTATACTGCTATCACATACAAAAGTTTCTATATTATTTGAGATCAACAACTTCCCCGGTGGGTCCAAAACAATTGACAAATACGGAAAAGCCGGAAATGCCTTTCTAATCTCGGATGTTCGCATTCTCGGGTCATAAATGCAATAAACATCCTAATTGTGCATTTTTCCATGAAACGTGAAAATCAGACAATCGTGGACAAAAGTCCTTGGCACACGTATGTAATTTAACGTCCTACTTATGTAATTTAACAAATTATCTGTGTTTTACTACTGTCTGAAAAAAGCACTGCTTTCCTTCTAAAAACGCGTTACTTTTCACCTTCTTTCCCAATGCAATGTTGAAAATCACAAGAAATTGCAGCAAGTAGTTTACAACATTGTATTCGAGTGGGGGGAAGGCAGCGTGGGGAGCTAGTTTAGGCAGGTAGAGTAGTATTCGCGTCTGACGTGTGCGCAAACACGCCAAAAGTACAAATTTGTCACGAGATATTTGTCCATGATGGTAGATTCTTAGCCCTCCTGGTTCACTGTCGCTGTCGTTACTGAGTTCAAAGTCTCCATCCGCAAGCGCATCGAATGGGCAACTTTTTCATCTAGTTGGATATAGTTTACGAGCTTTAAGGCGATTCCTCAGTATTGCATTGCGCATCCCTACTGCGCACGATTTTCACATCATCAGCGCGCGCAAATGAGCGCGTGGTCGAGCGCGTGCACGTACATAACATAAGAGATTTCCCTCAAGCTAAGCTCGACTTAACAAGTAAAGAAGCCTAAGCCGTGTATTACACTGTGATAAAACACGACAGGCATTTGAGAACACGAGTGAAATGTAGAAAGCACGAGCCGCAGGCGAGTGTTTTCTGCATTTCTCGTGTGTTCTCAAATGACTGGAGTGTTTTATCAAAGTGTATTACACGGCTTAGGCTTCTTCATTTGCTTTATGATATAGATTTTACGCGCGCAAAACAATAAAACACGCTTTTTCTATGTTTTATACTCTGATAAAACATAGGTTTTTGACCAATCAGAGCGCGCGCAGGGTCCTATCTATGTTATAAAGATAAATAAATGCTCTTTTCTGTGAGATTGGCACGGTGACCTATATTTTTTATTTCATAATTTCAGCGAGAACAGTATCCTCAATAAGCAGAAATCTATGGCTACTTTTTTAGCAAATGAAATAAATTCTACAGGGGGAGACTCGTATTGGGCCGAGCAGCGCATGTCCAAATTATGTTTCCTTTAAAGGATAAAAGAAATGCAAGGTATTTGAAGACCTTTGTCCGGGACGTAGATGAACAAACAATCCAAGAAAGTCAAACTCTGTATGATATAACGCGCTGCATTGAAAAATAATCGAGCTTATTTGTTGCGCAGTGAGATTACCAAAAGTCACCTTTATAACCATATTTGTCAGTATTGTGGCATGGAAACAAGTACAGTGACCTCCCCTTTTTATTACGTTTTTAATATCTCCTAATACTGTAACGACAGCATACCAAGTTTCATCGGAAATCTATGGCGGGTTCTTTTACTAGCAAATCACCTTAATCACGCGCTAACATCTCCAAAAAATGGAGAATTTTTCCCGCTAAAGTCGTTGGTTCAAAAATCACGCTTAAATAAATGCATATTTTACGGATCACGAAAACTGAATCGAAAACCAGTTTCCCGAGGACGGAATTATATAGATTTACGAATCACGGAAAATATAACTTCTCATTCACGCTTCACGCAAAGCAAAAATGCCCATTCACGCGTCACCAAAAAAAAAAAATGGGGACCCTCTTGCAGATGTTCGACGGTTGTATATTTGAATTTTCACAGCTCCTCTAACTCGAGACAGTAGAATCTAGAATCGTGAAATATTCTGGAGAGCATGAGCCGCGACAAGTCCCCAATGACTGCGTATATATATATATATCGTTTATAATTCACATGTGCTGGCTGTAATGCCTGTTACATTGATGAGACCACTAGGCACATTTGTACACATGTGCACGAGCACCTTGTGTCGGACAAGGGTTGGGTACGAACTGTTCGAAAGTGGGTAGGAAACGTCTGAGCCCGGGTACGAAACGACTGGTAAGCGTTCTAACATACATTTTTAAAGAAATACAATGTGTTCAATTATAAAGAAATAAGGCACAGATGGCGAGGGCTGACCGAATAAAATGATCGGTGTAAAGGCGCCATGCTTGCTTTTTAGAATATCTCTGTGCGTGCGCTGAATCGCCAAAAATCGAACCTGGATTAGCGTGGTCTGTACTTTTATCGACAACGATACACGTCATCAGAGTGATCAAAATGTTGTAGACTCGTAAGGTGCAGCCGAGTGAATACTGGACGCTATGGCGTTGTTTTGTCTTAGATTGCAAAAACAGTCGTATTTTTTGCGAACGCGAGCGACGCAGTCAATATTCGTACAATAGTTTTGGAGCGACTGTAGAAACGGCGAGGAAAAATAGACTGAGACTCGAAAGGCTCGCGCGCTTCACACGCGAATGATCACGCTTACAGTACGGCGCTTCACACCTTCCCCAATGAGGAAGAAAAAACGACTGTTTTGCAGTCTAGTTTAAACCTCCCTCTAACCCCACTTAATAACTTATCAGCTGTTTTTTTCTGTCAAACAGAAATCATTTAAGGACTCAGTTCTGTAGGAGCTGCGGGATGAGAAGAAACAGAACCAAAAGGATAGGGATCTGGCTTTTTCTCACTTTGGTGACAGCATATTCTCTGTGCTTGCTAATGTGCCAGTATAACAAATATACCAAAAAGGTAGATTAAATGCAGAATAGCCCATGAAGCTAATTTGTGATTCTTGTGATCACTAGATTTTATTTCAGTCTGATGCAGAGGACGCGGCTGATTATGGTCTCGTCACTGATATGGATGAGGATGAGCAAAAAAATCAAAATATAGTGATCACTGCCGCTGAACTAGTTAACATTCATGCAGTATTAGACTTGTACATTGTTTCAGTTTGTGAACATTAAGGGTCGATTACTTAAAGACCTTTAAAAGAAGTCTATGTTAACTATTGTATAGGGCTGAGGCGCGCGGTTTAAACGTTATCTCGATAAACAACGGCTAAACGATGTTTAGAATTTATTATTGAAACGCGACTCGACCGTATTTTCTCGAGTCAGTGGCAAAACCATGTCTCGCAAGGAAATGCATTGTCTGTGGAGTTATTTCGTAAGTAAATTTCCAGATAGTGGTTATGTCTCTGCAACATGGCTTCCAAAGCAAGTCGTACAACAAATTTCAGCGAACAAGAAAAACGTTTATTGACCGAATTGGGTAGAGACTTTCCGGAGGTGAAAAACAAAGGCTATCACTGATGACAGGAAAAGGTTGGGGCAAAAGGCAAAGACATAAGAGGAAATTTTGACTAAATGTAACTCCCGAAAACCTAACGGTATCAAGCGCAACCCGCAGTCAGCTTCACTGGATGCTGAGGCGCGCGGCTGAAACTCCAGTCGATAAAGGAGCATGACTTACATCGTCGTGAAAAGTGAACGACGCCATAAAAAGTGACGAGTGAAGTGAAAAGTTAAAAGTGTGCAACATAAAAGTTTTCCTTGGTATCAGCCAGGTTCTCTGTGAATGACAGAAATTGTCCTTTTTGTTTCGCAGTAGCCCTAATTGAAACCTTGTGAATGACTGCAGCAAATACAGAAACCGCATCAAATAAATCGCCAGTAACTCTATTGCATCCTCTCTCTACATTAGTATAAGCGCAAGAGAAAATGAGGGGACAGAAAGGGAGACTCCCGGTCCAGCCCTTGGGATATGTCATGTCCACGAAAGTTATTTTAAGACAATAATAATAATAATAATAATAATAATAATAATAATAATAATAATAATAATAATAATAATAATAATAATAATAATAATTTACATTTCTAAAGCGCTAAAATTATAAAAATATTCTAAAGCGCTTTACAAACTATTATATAAGAATATCAAAAATATTAAACGATTAAATTTAAAAATATTAAAATGTTAAAACTATTTAAAATGTTACAACAAATTGTAAGCCATAATAATAATAATAATAATAATTCATTTACTTATAACGCGCAAGTATCAATGTACATTTTCACCTGCGCGGAACTAAATTCATTAAAAAAAAAGAACTAATTACAAGTATAAATATAACAAATAACTAATAATAAATATAACTAATAACTAATAGCTAACTAAAATTATATGAATAACATAAAAAAATAATAAAAATGGCCTTAATATCTAAAGAAGAATTGTATACGTCGTGTAAGAATTAAGATATTTAAGAAAAAGCTTCTCTAAAAAGATACGTCTTAAGTGCTTTCTTAAAAGATGATAAAAATAATGAACTTCTAATATTAAATGGTAGATTATTTCATAGTTTTGGAGCGGCGACTTGAAATGCGCGATCTCCAAGAGTAGAGTATGTTTTCACTTTCTCTATTTCTAATAATAAATTGTCACTATTTGACCTAAGGTTGTATTTTCCAGGCTTCTTAAATTTAATTAACTCTTTGATATAATTAGGGGCGTGCCCATGAACAGCCTTATACGTAATTAAAAGAATCTTAAATACTATGCGTTCACGAATAGGCAGCCAATGAAGTTTAAACAGTAAAGTGTTATGTGACAGTGTTTACCGGCATTATATACAAGCCTAGCTGCGGCATTCTGTACTCTTTGAATTTTTGGAATCTGAGCGAGCGGAAGTCTTTGTTGTAGCGGAAGTCGCTCTTCAGAGACGTCCGC
>JAHPZR010044664.1:37500-43488 GCA_019787425.1 Platygyra sinensis | reverse complement strand
CATGTGCAATCGTCTCTTGGAAAGTCCCTGATTTACTGTACATATAATTTCTGCAATCTTAGTTACACTTATAATGAGTATGATTTCTTAAAATTTAACTGGAAAGAATAGTAAAGCCACCCCATGAAATATTACATACTCATAATTAACAATTATTCCATGAGCGCGCGTTGGATATGAGATGATAGATAGCCAACGAGGCGCGTAGCGCCGAGTTGGCTATAATCATCTCAAATCCAACAAGCGCGAGTGGAATAATCGTTTTATTAAAAACGCCCCCAAAATGTAGAAAACTAGACTACAATAAAAGCAAAAAGGCCCAAAAAATCACGCACACGCTCGCCATTTTTGTAGATCATGGTATAATGGCTCATATACCATGATGGCTAAGCCAATGAAAACTCTCGAATTGCATTATCCAATGATCCAGTTTTTAATAATTTATCATATGTTACGTTTCTGATCAGAGGAGGTTGGTCAGGCATCCAACTGCATTATGGGTTAAAAAACTAATTTCGCTCATTTGATCGAAACTGTCGTACCGTGAGGAGCTCTGTGTCCAAGACGTTTTGTATTCCGTTCGTTCAATCGCTGTAATAGCGTGATAGCTGTAATATTTTCCGAAGCTTTTTTATTTTTGATCGAATCAATTCATTCGCAATGGGTATCAAGGGCCTTTTAGGCTTACTCAGAGGAATCGAAATCGAGTGGAACATTTCACAATTCCGTGGTTCTACTCTTGGTTTGGACGTCTCTTGTTTATTATACAAAGGAGCTTACAGTTGTGCAGAAAAGCTTTGCCTTGGAGTTCAAACAACAGAGTGAGTATTTTTTGTGTTACTATGTCGTTATAATATTTTGAAATGTAGTCGAAATGAATGTATCTGTAAAATACGACCAGATGCGATCGGAAGCGACTCAATGTGAGAAAAAGCATGTTTAAAATTCTTGATCTCGTTTTCCCGTTTTATAGATACTTGAATTATTCCCTTGAGATAGTTTCCCTGCTACATAATCATGGTGTGAAGCCAGTGATGGTTTTCGATGGACATAAACTCGAAGCCAAACATTCAGTGCACGAAAGTCGTTCCCGGTGAGTCGTGCTTTTTTTAGCAATCTCATGATAAGCTAGGATAATTTGGTTTTATCAACTGAGTTGATAATGTGAATTAGCCACCGTAAAGAGATTCGAAAGCTGACGTTTCGAGCGCTAGCCCTTCGTCGGAGCGAATCGAGGAATTGTGGGTTGTGTGTGGTTTATATAGAGAAATATGGAGCTACGCTATTGGTTGGTGCCTGGCAACGTGAAAAAACAACAGAATAAATTAGTTGAATGAAAAGCGTTCGTTGATACCGTGAGGATTAACAGTGCCGATTTGAAAAATAAATTTTTGTTCTAGAGTTTTGCGGCTTTCTGTGCCTCCTTGATGTAGGGAGAGGCCACAGGCTGCCATATGTTGCTTCGAATGATTCGGCAGATTAAAGTATCTAGCGACCGGTTTAGATGCGTTTTTGTCGTCTTTCTCAACGTCGCGAAGATGTTCTCGGAATCGGTCGCCTAGTCGTCTACCTGTTTCGCCGATATATAACTTTTTACAGAGAGTGCAAGTTATACAGTAGATGACATTGGCTGAGGTACAGGTAAAATGATCAGTGATTTTAATAGATCGATTGGGCCCCGACAATTTCTCAACGTTACAAATGAAAGGACATGTTTTGCATCGTGCGCGTGCACATTTAAAAGTACCGGGTTGTTCACTCGTTTGGAAAGAACTTCTGACTAAAAAGTTACCTATGTTTTTGTCGCGTTTAATTCGCTCCAATTTTCATGCATCTTCTCTTTCTCATTCAAACCAATATCTTCGCCAAATTCATAGTGCTCAAAATTCTTTTTCACGTAACATTATGAGGATTACTATCAGAGCTATGTGCCAAAAACGTGACGGCCTCGACAAACAAATTCTACAATGCCGCTCTGAACTGTCTAAAATCTGTCCAGCTATCTTAGTACAATCTATTCGCACCAAAATCCACGAGGTCAATTCTAAACTTTTTAACCATTTACACCAAATTAAGAACCATAAATTTGAGCAATTAACAGGTCCTCCTAAAACTTGTGACTCGTCATTTGAAAGCCTTAGCACCGTAGTTTCTATTCCAGAAAATCTTCCGCTTTCCGACGCAGAGAAATCCGTCCTCAGTAAGGGCTTGAATTTTGTTCCTATATCCAAAAAACTTGACGAATTCTCGGTTAAGCAAGATGTTGAAAAATTTATTCGCCGCGTTCAGCTTAAAGCCTTTTTCCATGACAAAGAGGATGATTCCAACACCTCGGACAAAGATATTTTCGAGACGCTTCAGACTCGAAAATCAAAGTGGACTCCCCCAGAGGGCCAGTTCGCATCTTTAGATTTTTTCATCAAATAAATGCCGTCATGACATCAATAAACTAAATTTCAATCGTAACACCAAATTTTCCAACCTTTCTTCAGAAGAGAGGGCGGCGCTACAAAATCTTAGTAAGCGCAAAGACATAATTGTTAAAGCGGCCGACAAAGGCGGCGCTTTAGTTGTTTGGCGGGCCGACCTCTACCAAAAAGAAGCTTTGCGGCAACTTTCTGACACCTCTTTTTATGCTAAAGTCGATAAAGATCTCACTTCCAATAACCAACAAATTGTCAAGAGCACTATTAACGACCTTATAGTCAAACAAGAATTGCCGGCTACTGCTACTAATCTGATCATCACCACTCCTAGAACTTCATGTATTTACTTTTTACCTAAAATTCACAAACCTAACAACCCAGGCCGACCTATTGCCTCTGCGTGTAGTTGCCCTACCGAACTCATTTCTAGCTATTTAGACAAAATTATGGCACCTATCGTCAGATCTTTACCGTCATATGTTAAAGACAGTCAACACGCACTCCAAATTTTTCGTGATTTCAATTTCCTGGGCGAAGACAAACTTATTTTCACTATGGATATTATATCTCTTTACACCGTCATCCCTAATGGCGAAGGTCTTCTAGCCCTCAAACATTTTTTCGATTTACGTACTGTTAAGGAACCAAGCTCGGAAACATTGCTCCGCCTGGCTGAACTAGTTTTAACACTAAACTGTTTTTCATTCGCTGACAGTTATTATAAACAAATCAATGGGGTGGCCATGGGTACCAAAATGGGACCCAGCTACGCCAACCTTTTCGTAGGCTATATTGAACACCAATTTTTCAATCAATACAACGGCCCCAAACCTGACCTCTACCGTCGCTACATTGACGACTGTGTCGGCGCAACTTCCTCCACCAGAGAGGAACTCAATCAATTTATAACTGCTGTTAATTCGTTTCATCCGGCTCTTAAATATACCTGGGAAATTTCCGACACTTCTTTAGCATTTCTAGATATTAAAGTTTCTGTCGAAGGCAACGGTTTATGCACCAGTGTGCACTACAAACCCACAGATTCTCATAGTTATTTGTTGTATTCATCTTCACATCCATCACATGTCAAGAATTCCATTCCTTATTCTCAGTTTCTTAGACTTCGCCGCCTTTGTAGTGAGGACTCTGATTTTTCCTTAAAATCAGAGGAAATGTGCGAGTTTTTCGACAAACGTGGCTATCCTGCCTCTGTTGTTCAAGCAGGCCATCATCGCGCCCAACAAATCGATCGGCAGTCAGCACTACAAACGTCTAAGAAGGAGAATAATAATAGAATTCCATTCACTCTCACATTTCACCCTCACAACCACGCAGTAAAATCCATCATTCTCAAAAACTTTAAATTACTTCAAAATGATCCCGATACTGGTAGAATCTTTTCGCAACCGCCATTAATTTCATTTAAACGCGACAAAAACATAGGTAACTTTTTAGTCAGAAGTTCTTTCCAAACGAGTGAACAACCCGGTACTTTTAAATGTGCACGCGCACGATGCAAAACATGTCCTTTCATTTGTAACGTTGAGAAATTGTCGGGGCCCAAGCGATCTATTAAAATCACTGATCATTTTACCTGTACCTCAGCCAATGTCATCTACTGTATAACTTGCACTCTCTGTAAAAAGTTATATATCGGCGAAACAGGTAGACGACTAGGCGACCGATTCCGAGAACATCTTCGCGACGTTGAGAAAGACGACAAAAACGCATCTAAACCGGTCGCTAGACACTTTAATCTGCCGAATCATTCGAAGCAACATATGGCGGTCTGTGGCCTCTCCCTACATCAAGGAGGCACAGAAAGCCGCAAAACTCTAGAACAAAAATTTATTTTTCAAATCGGCACTGTTAATCCTCACGGTATCAACGAACGCTTTTCATTCAACTAATTTATTCTGTTGTTTTTTCACGTTGCCAGGCACCAACCAATAGCGTAGCTCCATATTTCTCTATATAAACCACACACAACCCACAATTCCTCGATTCGCTCCGACGAAGGGCTAGCGCTCGAAACGTCAGCTTTCGAATCTCTTTACGGTGGCCAATTCACATTATCAACCAGGTTGATAAAACCAAATTAATTTTGAGAGGGGAGCTTTATTTCTCTTTTGACACATATAGCAGAAACTTTAATCCCAAACTGTTACCTTGAGGATCAGTATTCACATGAGTATTTCAATATGAGAAACGAGAAATCGTGATCATTCGCATAAAACAGTCTATTCTGTCCCTTAAATACACCACTATCATTTTGCGGGAGACTTATTGGAAACGGGCGACACTTCTGAGAAAAGGAGGCGCTCTTTGGAAGGGACCCGTGAAACGGAGTGTGCTAAAATCGAATCATTATGGCATGTACAATGACTAACAAACAATGGGGAACCGGTACCAGAAGTCGAACCGAACGAATCAGACAACTGAATTCATTTGTTTTTCGTCTGCCATTGCTGAGCTGAACGGGACCAAGGGTGGCATGGCTTGCGATGAGATCATGAGCGCGTGCGGTTGTCACGTTGCTCTCTCAAGTTTCAGTAAAAAGTGAAGTAAAACTTGTTAAGGATCAGACATTTCAGTTTCATCGACAGACTACATACCTTGTGTAATCTTTACAGAAAAAAACAAAAAACAGCCGTTTCCCAAACACGGGAACACGATGGCTATCAAGCTCTCAAGGTAGGTGCTTTCTGGTCTATTAGAATAGTCCCCTGACACCGTTTTAGGGGTGCCGGCCGAAAATGACTGAGCCAGCGATCATCGACACACAAAGTTGACTCAACATGACGAGAAGAGGAAACCAACTTCCGTTTGCATTGTCATCTCTCTTTCGTACATTACGTAAAACAGAATCTCGCGCAGCGTGCCTCACATTGGCGTCAAAAACTTGTGACACAAATTGCAACTATAAAAGGTACGTTTCCTGCTATAGGTCCTATATTACTATGGAAGCGCTGATTCTAAACTAGTGTCTAAACTAGTTATAGCATGGCACAGCTCTTGCAAAATGAAGAAGGAGGAGAGGGGGGGTTTCATCTAACTATTGTGGACTTGTTCAGAGAGTTTTTACAAACATGCAATAAGCGCCCTAAGCCATTACCTATATAGCTAGGGGCATTTCGCAAGACCACAAACCACAAAGAGTTTGGCCGGAGTAAACGTAAGGGAGAGGCGAAATGTGACATAGCCTAAAACTGGGGGTCCAGTACCAATTCGCCAAATCGAACACCACTTTGTGGGGTTCAAGCTCTTCAAACTAGGCGGTCATTATGGCTTAATTAACTTTACTTCTAGCCTAATGGCCATTTAGAGGAATCTAAGCTGAAATTCACTGATTTTATCCCCTGCGTGGATAGAGCAGGTTATTGCTTATAATTCGAACGTTTCTGGTTAAACAGGAGCTTAGAAACAATTATCTTTATGGCAGTTACTATGTGCACATGTATCTGGAGTGTTTATTCTGTTGACTTTCAGTCTTTTCACCGTTTATTTGAGCGACCAGCGAAAGCAAAACATGCTGTAAGTCTCCTGAAGGTTTGTGTTTCAC
>JAHPZR010044664.1:22500-32500 GCA_019787425.1 Platygyra sinensis | reverse complement strand
TATAAAAGCAAAACACCACAAGTTTCTATTGTTTATAGGTTGATAAACCACTTGGGATGTTAGTAGAACACTCGAAGAATTCGTAGATCACGAGCCGCAGGCTTCCAGTGTTCTATCATGGATAGTAAAGAGACTGGGTCTTCTACTATCCATGGTTCTATTAAGGTAATTCCCCTGAAATAAAACTGACAATAGATTTTCGTTCAGACTTTGCCCACTGAATATTTATCATATGAGAATTTCAATTTTGAAATAAAAAAGGGGGAGGGGTGCCCATACTCATTAAGGAGCACTGGGGCATTGAAAATGACCCATTTTGGCATTATCTAACGCTTATTACAAGAACGCATTCCCAGTAATAATTGTACATTTTTGTGACCGAGACTCATGAGAACACGCATTAAACTGGAGTCAATGCGTTGTATCGGACACAAATGAACTTTTTAAGTTTTATTTAGACAGAAAGCTGAATCCTTGATTAAAATTTCAACCAAATTTCTTGACATGGTTACCATAGGGCAAAATAGATAAGACCACAGTTTACTTGCTATTTTCGCTATTTATTCAATTTTCAGCAATAGAAATCAGATCAGTCTTTCCTCAAGCAAAGTTTATGATAAGTTGATTACAATGACTGGAAAAAAAATTGGGGTGCCCATGCTCGTTGATGAGCTATAGCCATTTTTCAACTGAAAGAGCTCAATATCAAGGCAAATCCGCCATGTTTTCAGTGTGCACGTGCACGAGAGCGCGCTAAATGACGCCATAAATTATGCGCAGAAAGGATGCGCAGTGCAATTGTGAGGAATAACCTTAAAATTCAGCCTAAAACAATACACCTCAGAGCGAGGCTCTAGGGAATGAACGCCTTAAGTATGGTTATTGCCAGAAGTGATACTCCAAAATATGATGAGACACCTCGTGACACATAAACAGGTACAAGCAGATAAACGACGCCCCATTTAGGCAGAGAACAACAGCTGGGTCAGGCACTGATCTCTAGTGATTAGGTTTAAGAAATGGTTAGCTTTCATAAATTGTTCTGGTTACACCATAGGCCCTTTGCATAAATGGCGCCTAAATTTGAATAACAATACTTGGTACATCCTTAGCCTCACGTTCATGTTTCAAGACAAAGGAAATTTCACATGAGTGTGAGGCTATGGATGTACCAAGTATTGTTATTCAAATTTAGACGCCATTTATGCAAAGGGTCTATAATTAAACTTGGTAAACCTTTGGGAAGACTTTACTAAGATCGGTTGGTACTTTATATACACAAATTTAAGTGTCTCACCATATTTTGGAGCATTCTGGTCACAACCCTTAAGTTATTTCCTGGAGCGTCGTACTGAAGTCTGTTGCGTTCGGCTGAATTTTAATACATCGGAATTGGTCTTTCGAGGTTTTGCATAGCAGCCATGTTGCATATCTGGAACAATAGATTCTTCTTCCCATTAGGGGAAACATTTTCTTTCTAATGCAAAACATTTTCCTTGTTCCTGCTCTGCAAAACCTCTATTGAGTGGTACTTTTCTCTGGAAGAAATGAAAAAACCCTAGTCAAGATAGACGGCCAAAGCAAGATGCAGGACAGATGACTTATCTCATCCTCGTCGGTTTTCCATTTATGATTAAGTTCTAGTTCCTTAACCCCCTATCTGCAAACTACAGTGACAAGACAGAGGGAAAGATGTGGGCAGACTACGAGTAGTCCTCTCTTTCGCTTAGTCCGTCGTGCGAAAGAACCGCGAAAAAATGGCCGCGTGAAATCCCGCGTGATTCTCCCACCCAGGATTTCACGCGGCCATTTTTTTCGCGTCACGCACGACGAACTAAACGAAAGTGGGACTACTCGTAGTCTCATGTAGGAGACTAGTTCACTTTTTGAGCAACTTATTTATTTGATGTCTTTCTCAACTCTAGCTAGTCATGGTAGAAAAGAAGGAAATAACGAGTTCAACCGAGGGTCTATGAATGGCTAACCTAAAATTGAGTTTGAAACTGTAGATTTTGGTACAATTACAAATGCCTTTTTGTGATAAGTTTTTGGCCTGGGAAAGCTCTTTTACAAAACCTGGGAAATTCTTTGGCTGCGGGGAAGTACCGGATCTGTTACAGGGAATTAACTTGAGACTTCAACAGCAGACAAACCTTAAGTTCGACGATATCGTTTTAATGCAAGAACACAACCATCCATCCATTAATTTAAAAACACAACCAATAATATTTACAAAGCACTACTATTTTGCCGTACGGCTATCAAAAACTCCTAACTAAACATTCTCATCCATTCCAGAGAGAACTATTGGCTACACAGGAATTTAACTCTGATATGCAAAGCGAACTAAAACATATTCATGTCGGATTTCTACATTTTTTGACAGCGAAAGCAAATATAACCCGAGTTAAAGTGATCGTAATTTTATCAGCAGCAAGCGCAAAAAGGAGCTATATTATAAGAAAGAGTAACTAGGTGTAGGTAAGCTAATTGACAATTAGACCCAATAGCCCATGAGGCGAAGCCGAATGGGCTTTTGACCCGTGGCCTTTGAGGGCGAAGGGTTTAATTGTTTTAGTATCACCCAACTAGTGGGACAGAAAAGGCAATAATAAAGTTATCAAATGCAAGTTAAAGAAATATTTATTTGGGGAAAAAAACGAAAGAAGAACCGGCGAATTTCGCTACTCGATGACTATTGCTAATAGTCCCTTAGTAGCGTAGCAAATCAAAATGCAGGATTTGCATTAGTCCACTGGTTGGGTGATACTAATACCCAATAACACTGCAGAACATAATTCTGTCTGCAAACCACAAACATCCCTAAATTACTTCTTGTAAGAGTTGTCCCAACTGCAGGCTATGCGGGACGTTTTCCACTACAAGATTGAACTGGTTGACTTCCCTTATGAAGTGTGGTTGATGGAAGGAATTCCTTGCTCTGGTCTTACTTATGACTGTTCTTCAAAATACGACTGTAGAGCTAAAGCACTACACTTACTTCACAATAGCCCTTTTCACGGTTAACTTTTTTCATTTGCATTACAATAAAATCTAGCATGTATGCGAGGCAATTTCGGGCTATTTGGTAGTTTTAGCCCGAATTTGCCTCACATCCGTGTTGGATTACATTGTAATGTAAATGAGAAAAATTAACCGTGAAAAGGGCTATTGGGTACAAGATAGGAAGCAATTTACATCGTGGGATGTCCATAATACAGCTCAACCGAGTCTTCTGTTTATAAACACTACTGAACTAAAGCAAATCTTGGTGGCGTTCTCGATGCTTTGTTTAACCAAAGGAACTTAATCGATATTGAAAGAACTTATTTACAAGAGCAGATATAAATGCCTGGATTTATGGAAACAACGTTTAAGAAATCGCGCCCTGCTCAAGCGCTTTTTTCTCCAAATTAGAAGATATAAAGTTGAAAGTAACCCCAGTCTACTTTTCCTCCACTCTTTTATCTACCTTTACTTGCTCTTTTTTTCATCACTCGGGGTTATTGAAGGCTTTTTAGGAGACGTGAAATCAAAGCACGCATGGGTAATTTGGTGCATTTTCGTAAATCCAGTTATTTCAATATTTGTTGTGAATATTCGCACAATAGTCTATAATCATTAATTGTTTTGGAAAAATATATTATCACAAAGTACTATATATATATGCTATACTTCGTCGACCACGTAAGAATATTTGTGACAAAAATATTTCCTCTTAAGGACGGTGCCTACGTTTGTTGGTGCGCATACGTTCCACACATCACTCAAGTCAAGTTTAAGGTGGCTCAAAACAGTTTCCAGCACTTTCCAAGACGTAGATTATGATGGGTCATAATAAGCCTCAGTCTCAACAAAACTACTGACATCAGCATTTTTCTGAAAAAAGGAAACGATATTTCTTCACAGATTTCGCCTTTGCCTGCAGAAAAGCCAACATTTTTATAAAGATCTTTAGCTGCATGGTAAATGGTAACATAAAAACCATTTTTGGCATGTTTTTAATACCAAAATCGTTGAAAAAGCGTTTTTAGCGTCTCTGGTAGCCTTCGTCTGGTTCAGCTAAATTTCAGTCTAAATACCTTTTGCTCTCATCCAGAAACTAATAAAGTGTTAAGCTTGCCTCTTCCATTTCATTCCATAAAATGTCGGGGTAACCACGCGTTTTTAAAGTTATTTATCTTTTTGAAAACTGTACCGGTGCGCATCTCGCACTTGCTTTGCGCGCGCACTACGCCATTTGCAGGTACATGTTTACAGTTGGATTTCAGTATAATTTTGGACACATATCAGATAGTTTTTCAGCTGGAAGACGTTAACAGTTAGTGATTAGTGATATGCTGCTATTCAGGTGTTCCTGGTTTAAGTACAGGTTCATTAAACTTGATTTGGTCTCAGAAGGAAGATTTCGCTTTCATTTTAGGGCGCGGAATAAGAATAACTGGAAAAACGCGAGTAAGCGTTTGTTTAGGGGCTATTCTCATTCCGGAAATACCTGAATCTGGCTCCCAGAAGCAGAATAGCGGGAACATATTCCGGAATGTATTCCGGAATATCCCAAACGAACGCGCCCTTTAAGGTGGCTCAAAAAAGGTTCCAGCACATTCCAAGACAAAGAGTGGTAATTATCTCGAACGAACGCGTGGCTACCCCGATTGTGCATTGTGGATTCCAATAGCCCAAGCAAAGATTTTTTCCAGGTGGTCCTGACCTGGCGCAGACACCTTTGTATTTAGTAGGCATCGTCCTTAAATATATACTCTAAGTAGTCTGAAAAGCATATCTTGTCCAAAGTATTAGACATTGAACAATTCATTCTGAATTTGATCTGGTCGTCAGTGCGACTACTCAAACCAGCCCACTTGGCTTTTAGTCACTCCAAAAGTAAGTACGACCGCAAATTGGGCAGTTCAATCTGAAAGAACAGAACAACAACAAAAAAGTGTCAAAAGCGAGAAAAACATTCTTTTAATAGTAACCATAAGAAACTACCTATTTTACTGACATACTTACAAAAAAAAAACATTCGCAAATCTGTGACCCTCAGCAACAGCTGGGAAAGGCATTCAATTTCCCGTGAAATCAAATTCTCCTCGGTTTGCTCAAGACCTTGTAGTTTCCAAAGCATGCCTCAATCATCAAAACTAAGAAGTGGCAGATATGATAATAGCCAATGGTGGCATCTGTGAATGGCGAGGGCCATTTAAACTACAGGTTTGACTGTGGGTACTTACTGGCCATTTAGAATGATGTCAACATTGCGCTCCATATGTACACGGTGTGAGCATGGTAAGATCAGTGACCCACTGAACACATCCTAAATCAGAGAGGAGAGTAGAAAGTTCTCAGTGAGAAAAAAGATCACTCCAAAGCAGTGTCATTTCTTCCAACTATACATCACTGAAATACATCGACAGGCATAGTGATAAATCTAACAAATTGACCTAATGCATCTGTCCTTCTACTGATCATAAATTTCGTTATAACATTGTCCAAGTAGCTGCCAATCAGCAAACTACTTTGACAATGCTTTGACAAAATTGTCAATAACAGGACAGACACATTAAAAACTGACAGCAATTTGTTTTTTTACAATACCAAATTGTCAAATGGTCCGCTCTCGCTCATTGCCACATCACATAAATTATATATTCATGTGTCTGTCCACTTATTGATGGTGAAAATTAGCCAACGAGCATGCAAGAGATCTGCAGTTATCGTAAAAAACAACTTGACTAATACAAGGGACAACAGGCACAGCCAAGAATGCAAGTTTTACCCTCTCTCCCTCCCTCCCCCCCCCCCCCCCCCACCTCCCAGTCACACACACACATTAACCTTTTTTTCAAGAAACATTGTGTGGAGCACAAGGATTGATATATTGATATATAAATGGCTGCCAATTTAAAATTCTTTTGTATTGATTTAAATTAGCCTTACTAACCTCGTTTCAGAGTAAAATTTCTTTTAAATTATCAACTTCAAAATGAGGTCAGTAAGGCTAATTTTAATACTGGCAAAAGAATTTATAATTGGCCGCCATTTATGAAAGTGATCTATAATCACCTCCAAGCATTCACAACACTCGTCGTGACCTGAATCTCGTTGGCATCTCTCAGGCATAATGGTACCATAGACACTACAACCCCGGCTTCCATCGGTCTGAAATATTAAAGAAAAGCATACACTATATGGCCACACAGGAAGGCTGTTAAATTTACTCCTTCATGGACAACAACTCAGTTGAATCGCCACCGAAACTGAGCTGCAACAAACAGATGCAAATGAACCTTTTAAGGCCCACACAGGATGTGACATTAGGCATAACGTTTCAAATGCATATTTAAAAATTCAATCCAGGGATACTGTGCATAGTTTTGTTCCATAATTGCCCACTATTCCTGCATCAATACAACAAGATGTGTCCGAGTATTAGTAATTTTAGTACTTTAAAATATTCAGTTTCACTTCTGCACCAGAATATACATTTAAGACAAACCAAGTGTTACTTTTTTAATGGAGGTGATATAAATACTCAGAAGCGTTCCTTAATTCACCTTTAATTATCAATAATAAAGACAATATCCAGACTTTACTTATTTAACAAGATAAATCATTGTTAAAAGAACAAGTTTTCTTCAGGCAAGTAGTTAAGAAAGCAAGTTCGCTATTGCTCAAAGAAAACTGGGTCCAGTTGGTTTAATATACACTCTAAAAGACCGAGTCTAAAGCCTAATTCACTTAATATGTAGTCAAGAATTAAATAAATAATAAATAAACAATTATAATATTTATTGATGGAATTGGAATTTGAAGAGGAAAGAAACCCGGAGTACCCAGAGAAGGAAGGAAGGGAGGAAGGAAGGGAGGAAGGGAGGGAGGGAGGGAGGCAGGCAGGCAGGCAGGAGGCAAGGAAGCAAGCAAGGAAGCAAGGAAGCAAGCAAGCAAGCAAGCAAGCAAGGAAGCAAGGAAGCAAGGAAGCAAGCAAGCAAGCAAGCAAGCAAGCAAGCAAGCAAGCAAGCAAGCAAGCAAGGAAGCAAGGAAGCAAGGAAGCAAGGAAGCAAGCAAGCAAGCAAGCAAGCAAGCAAGCAAGCAAGCAAGCAAGGAAGCAAGGAAGCAAGGAAGCAAGGAAGCAAGGAAGCAAGGAAGCAAGGAAGCAAGGAAGCAAGGAAGCAAGGAAGCAAGGAAGCAAGGAAGCAAGGAAGCAAGGAAGCAAGGAAGGAAGCAAGCAAGCAAGCAAGGAAGCAAGGAAGGAAGCAAGGAAGCAAGGAAGCAAGGAAGCAAGGAAGGAAGCAAGGAAGCAAGGAAGGAAGCAAGGAAGGAAGCAAGGAAGCAAGGAAGCAAGGAAGGAAGCAAGGAAGGAAGCAAGGAAGGAAGGAAGCAAGGAAGGAAGGAAGCAAGGAAGGAAGGAAGCAAGGAAGGAAGTAAGGAAGGAAGCAAGGAAGGAAGCAAGGAAGGAAGCAAGGAAGGAAGCAGGGAAGGAAGCAATGGAAGGAAGCAAGGAAGGAAGCAAGGAAGCAAGGAAGCAAGGAAGCAAGGAAGCAAGGAAGCAAGGAAGCAAGGAAGCAAGGAAGCAAGGAAGCAAGGAAGCAAGGAAGCAAGGAAGCAAGGAAGCAAGGAAGCAAGGAAGCAAGGAAGCAAGGAAGCAAGCAAGCAAGCAAGCAAGGAAGGAAGCAAGGAAGTAAACTTTATTTATACAGGGTAGCCCATTCAGCTCTAAGGCTGGTCTCCACAGGGGCCCTGTATCATTAAAAATTAAGAGGAAATTCGATAGAAGATGGAGCAATTTCAGGTTTCAGTGGACAAAAATCTGTACCAGAGTAATTTTAAATATTTTACAGTCATTTTTACATTTTGTTAAAGCTAAATACATAAATAATTGCCTGAAATAACACCGAAAAATAATTTCCCACGGGAACGAGAGAAAATAAATTGCAAAGTTCAATGATTTTGTGGAAACACAGGCAAAATTCCATCATCAGTTTCATTTCACCAAAACTTTTAAGCGTTTCATACGAAGTTCAACATTCGTTTTCGACGTTTGGTGTTGCTAGAAATGAATTGTTTTGAGAAGATAATTAACAGAGCCCTACAGAAGTTTGCAATACAATGTAAATAATCTTGGTACAAGATTTTTGTCCACTTGTTACTCCAACGTCTGGCGGATTCCGTCTTAATTATATAAAGAATTTTCATAAATTATTACATTTAAAAGTCTAATAAAAATACAATATTAGAGTTTAAGAACTACTTTAAAAAGCCTAAAAATACAATAAAAATCATATTTAAACCTAAAAATAACATTAAATTGTTAAAGTTATGATAAAAAGAAATGGGGGCAATGGGGTCAGATAACCCCGTTGCCTAAGGGGACTGAAGATGATATGGACAGAACTTTGTTTAGACCGGTGACTGTTTTACCAGCTTTGAATAATGTTTTTGAGAGGGTTCTGGCAGCGCAGTTAACACCCTTCTTCCAGAATGGCATCCTAGGCGATTTCTTGTGTACGTACAGGAAGCATCACTGTTGTCACACCACGCTTCTTCATCTGGTAGAGGACTGGAAGCGGAGTCGGGACCGAGGTGAACTTGTCGTCATGGTGGCTATGGATTTATCGAAGGCTTTTGACAGCCTCCCTCACTCGTTACTTGTTAGGAAGTTGCAGGCATATGGTGTGGATGAACAGAGTTGTTTGCTGCTGCAGGGCTACCTACAGGGCAGGCTTCAACGGGTTAAAGTTGGCGATGCAGTGTCTTCGTTGGATTTCAATCGGAGAGGTGTACCACAAGGAAGTGGCCTTGGACCTCTATTATTTAATGTATTTCTTAACGATCTGTCATATTTTATAACTAGAGTTAAGCTTAATGCCTATGCTGACGATCAGCAGCTTTACAGTTCAGATAGTGGTCATGTAGCTCTTTATAATAAGTTGAATGACGAACTTTGTATTGCAGTGGAGTGGTTTAAACATAATGGACTTATAGCCAATCCTGAAAAATTTCAATCGATGACTCTTGGTTGTACAGATCAAGACTTTTCGTTTGTAGTTAATGGAACACATATTAAGAAAAGCGATGATGTTGATCTGTTAAGTGTAAATATTGACTCTAAACTTACTTTTGATAAGCATGTTTCGGTTGTCTGTAGTAAAGTGAATAAGCAGCTCCAAGTAATCAAGCGGTTCAAAAGGCAAAGGTAAGTAAGGAAGTACGTAGGAAGACAAGGCAAAGACTATATAACGCTTTCATACAACCGGCGTTCCAATATTGTAGCGATGTGTGGCACCACTGCAGCGCACGTAGTAAAGATAAGCTCGAACAGCTTAATAAGCAGGCACTCCGAGTAGTTTAGACGATCAGTCTAGTACCTATGAAGAGTTACTACGCAAATTACATATGGTCACATTGGAACAAAGGAGAATACAGAATATGTTAGTTACCGTGTATAAATGCTTACAGGGTGCAGCACCGTCGTATTTACGAACTTATCTACAGGAGCGTGATGCTGGTTTCTATGAGCTGTGAGGTTCTGCCAAACTGAAACCACCTGCTGTTAGAACAACAAGATTTGGTCTTCACTCTTTTCGTCATCTGGCCCCTAATGCATGGAATAAATTACCGGACACTACTAGGAAGGCTGACACCCTATCTATGTTTAAACACAAACTTAAACAGTTTAAGACTTAATGGACGATCATTGAGCCTTATTTTATTTTTTATTTATTTATTCTTAAGTTTTAGTTTAGTAGTTAGGTAGTTTTATATATAATTATTACAATATATTTGATTTCCTAGTTTATTTATTGTATTCGGAGATACTAGCACAATAGTGCTATCTACAATCCGAATTGAAATAAAGTTTATGTATGTATGTATGTATGTATGTAAATGTCTTGCTCGGCGGCAGAACGTTTGAATGTTTTCTTTTGACAATTGTTAAAGGTAGATTGTTAAAAATTTTTGCGCCGGTAAAAAGAAATGTCCTTTTCCCAAACTTTTC
>JAHPZR010044664.1:10000-17500 GCA_019787425.1 Platygyra sinensis | reverse complement strand
TTTTGTCAGCAAAAAAACAAAATAAGAGAAACAATCAGATTTGGGAAAATCCAACTACAAAAACATCACAAAAATAAAGCTACATGCAGTCTGAATATTACCTCACAGCAGACACAGTCATTCTCAGATGGTACCCTGCATAAAATACAAATAAAAAAGAACATTACCTAAGTCACGAATTCCTTATTTTGTCTTTAGAAAAGAAGCATTTTTAGTGACAGAATACATCTATTTTTCACAAGCTGCCCACACTTACAAGCATGGGTTTCGAATCCACCGTCTGGAAACTGGGTCTTCTGAGGATGAAACCTGCACAAAAAGACCAACATACAAAAGTTTAACCACAGGGAGCACACAATCTTGCTGAGTGGGGAGAGAGTAAATAAAGGAACGAAAAGAATGAACAGTTTACCTTCGACTCCCCTTTTCATTCAATCTATGTTACGCGATTTTACTGAGAAAACCGCTGCTTACAAATCCTGCGTAACACTGTAGCGCTAAACTCGTACCTAGGCCTTTCTGCACTCAGCAAAAACTTTTTTATGTATAAAATTTGACAAGGGAGGCAACTCTTTGCCAAAACATTTTGAATGCACTGCGAATATTCGCTCGAATATCTAAATTTCGTTGCTTTCATGAAACAAAACAAACACAAAATGAGGTCGGAAGGTTTTTCTTCAACTTGGCCAAATTTGTTTTTGAATACAAATTTGCAACAGTCGAAGAATTTTAGCGAGTTTTGTAAAGTTTTGTCTCAATTCGCTTTTCGCAACATGATCGTACCATTACCCAAATCCCAAACACGTCATCCAGCGTGCGCTCGCTCTTTTTTTTGACGAAAAAAGTTTTGCAAAATCCTTCCCTAGCTCCCATTTATTATCGCGGAATCGTGCTGAAACGCTTCAGGTATTCATTTGCAATAATTTTTTTTCGCGCGGAGATCAGCTGACTTTGAACACGTAAGAAAAACAACGAACCAGGGGAGGGGTTTGTAGAGATTTGGCGTCTCAAAAACAACGACTTCGACATGAGTATTGTGACTTTGCTTGTCTACATTTTCATTGAGTATTTGTACTTTGTTTGGCTACATTTTCATTATTATCTTACATGTAATTTGAAGAAGCGAATTTTTCATTGACAACTTCAGAGACCAGGTTAAGCGTTTTCGTTCAACTGTTGCCCAGGGTATCAAGGCTGATTGTGTCGTGAGAACTAGTTGTAGTCAATCAGAAATAAAACATGTCAGTTAGCGCCTAAGTTGTTGTCGCCATGTTATAAAAGAATTGGTTCATGCTTTGAGCTGTGCGTATATCGAGTTATGGATGATCTTGGGAAGTTTGGACAGCACTCAAGAAGCTAGAGTTGCTCTTGGCTACGCCTCGAGCAACTCTTACACTTCTTTTGTGCTCTCGATATACGCACGCTAAGCATGAACCAATTCTTAATTGTCAAATGGTCAGCTCTCGCTCATTGCCACATCACATAAATTATACATTCATGTGTCTGTCCACTTATTGATGGTGAAAATTAGCCAATGAGCATGCAAGAGATCTGCGGTTATCATAAAAACAACTTCACTACTACAAGGGACAACAGGCACAACCAAGAATGCAAGTTTTACCCTCTCTCCCTCCCTCCTTCCCCCCCCCCCCCCCACCACCTCCCAGTCACACACACTCATTAACCTTTTTTTCAAGAAACATGGTGTGGAGCGCAAGGATTGATATCAAATATAATCACCTCCAAGCATTCACAACACTCGTCGTGACCTGAATCTGGTAGGCATCTCTCAGGCATAATGGTACCATAGACACTACAAGCCTGGCTTCCATCATTCTGAAATATTAAAGAAAAGAATACACTAGCCTGTTCCAGGCTCTCTGTCAGTGGAGGTTTGAAAAAGCGGGCGGCGACAAGTGGGGTCTAGTAGGGAAAAGGGATCTCTCCTTAGATCCGCCGCCGATTCCGCTTCTCGCCCGCTCCTTTTTCCGATCGTTCTCACTGAGCGAGAGCCTGGAACAGGCTAAGCATACACTAGATGGCCACACAAGAAGGCCGTTAAATTTACTCCTTCATGGACAACAACTCAGTTGAATCGCCACCGAAACTGAGCTGAAAAGAACATAAAGACCATATCTGGACTTTATTTATTTAACAAGATAAATTATTGCTAAAAGATCAAGTTTTCTTTAGGCAAGTAGTTAAGAAAGCAAGTTCACTATCGCTCAAAGAAAACAGGATCCAGTTGGTTTAATATACACTCTAAAGGACCAAGTCTAAAGCTGAATTTACTTAATATGTATTTTTAATTTAAAAGTAAAGAATTAAATAAATAATTATAATATTTATCGACGGAATTGGAATTTGGAGAGGAAAGAAACCCGGAGTACGCAGAGAAAAACCAATGGAGCAAGGCATGAACCAACAACAACATCAACGCACATATGGCATAGCACCAGAATTGAAACTGGGCAACAAGTAATTAGATCCTTTACATAAATGGCCCCCAAATTTGAATAACAATAATTTGTACATCCTTAGCCTCCTACTTATGTTTCTAGACAAATAAATTTTACATGAATGTGAGTGTTCTTAATACTGAACCAACCCTGCTACACTGCCAGTGCAATTGTGTTTTGTCAGCAAAAAAACCAAAATAAGAGAAACAATCAGATTTAGGAAAATCCAACTACAAAAACATTACAAAAATAAAGCTACATGCAGTCTGAATATTACCTCACAGCAGACACAGTCATTCTCAGATGGTACCCTGCATAAAATACAAATAAAAAAGAACATTACCTAAGTCACGAATTCCTTATTTTGTCTTTAGAAAAGAAGCATTTTTAGTGACAGAATACATCTATTTTTCACAAGCTGCCCACACTTACAAGCATGGGTTTCGAATCCACCGTCGTGAGACTGGGTCTTCCGAGGATGAAACCTGCACAAAAAGACCAAACATACAAATTAGTTTACCTTTTTAACTCCATAGAACCAGTCCAGTCTTTCTCTCTCTTGAAATAATATTGTTGACAGTTTTAATGCATCTGTCCCGCTATTGATCATTAATTTAGCCATAACACTGTCCAAGTAGCTGTCAATCAGCAGACTACTTTGACAATGCTTTGACAAAATTGTCAATAACAGGACAGACACATTAAAAACTGACATCAATTTGTTTTTTTACAATAACAAATTGTCAAATGGTCCGCTCTCGATCATTGCCACATCACATAAATTATACATTCATGTGTCTGTCCACTTATTGATGGTGAAAATTAGCCAATGAGCATGCAACTTGACTAATACAAGGGACAACAGGCACAACCAGAATGCAAGTTTACCCTCTCTCCCTCCCTCCTCGCCCCCCTCCCCCACCTCCAGTCACACACCCACACCCATTAACCTTTTTTTGAGAAACATGGTGTGGAGCACAAGGATTGATATCAAATATATCACCTCCAAGCATTCACAACACTCGTCGTGACCTGAATTCTGGTTGGCATCTCTCAGGCGTAATGGTACCATAGACACGACAAGCCTGGCTTCCATCGTTCTGAAATATTAAAGAAAAGCATACAGTACACTAGATAGCCACACAAGAAGGCTGTTAAATTTACTCTTTCATGGACAGCAACTCAGTTGAATCGCGACCGAAACTGAGCTGCAACAAACAGATGCACAAGAAACTTTAAAGGCCCAGACAGGATTGTGCCATTATGCATATGTTTCAAATGCATATCAGTGCTCAAAGTTAACTTTTAGCTCTGGTATTCCACTGGACCAGTAGGCTTAGAATTTATTGGTTTCAGGAGCAAAGTTACTGGTCTGCAGTCCCACAGTCAATGAATAAGTATTAAACTACGTGTTTAACTGAAGGTCCTCAGTCCTGCAGTCAATGAATAAGTATTAAATTAAGTGTTGCAAAACTGAAGGGCTACCGTGGTGTGCAGTCCTCGCAGTCAGTGAATAAGGTATGAAGTAAGCTCCAAACTAAATGCTACCGCGGTCCGCGGTTCGCAGTCCCATAGTGGATGAAGGTATATTCATGATTTTTGAGTTACTTTTTTGTAAAAAAAATACCTCTTAGTCGGTGTGTCGAGTATGTTGTGGAGTCAGTGAGTCAGTGAGTCAGTCAGTAAGTGAGTGAGTGAGAGATGTAATGTATGTCACACCAATTAGATCAGATCTACTATAAACAGCCAATCAAATTTCTTGTTTTAAAGATAAATGGTATATAAGATTTGATCCCGATACAGTTCAGAACGGCCATGTAATCTTCTATAAAAGAGGAGGAAGTATTCATATATTGGTTTTACTTTGGCATTTTCTGTGGGTTAGGTTGAGGATTTTAGTTATGGATGAGACGAGCCTTGGGGTTGAAACAGTGCGTGAGCAAGTTGTATGCAAATAAACGAGATGTTGTTATTTTTAGTTACAAAGGTAACTTGATATTTTTGTTTTTCACAAGGAGTAAATTTAATTAGACGTCACGCATCGTTGCTTCTAGTTCTTAGGAAATGTTTTAGGGGAGACAAGACTATTTTGATTTGAAAGAGTTCGAACGTTTACAATAGGTACAGGTAATGATTGTTTTGTTCTTGTTGCATGCAAATATAGAGAGATATTTTTTTTTAGTTACAAACGGTAATTTGACACTTTTGTTTTTCACAAGGGAGTAAATTCAATTAGAGCTAACAAATCGTCAGCACCTGATCCCACGAGATGCTTGCTATTTTTAGTTACTAGTAATAGTTCTCACTAAATCTGCCTCTGCTTCTATTTCATCCCTGAAGGATATACAATTCTTACAAAATTTCACTGCGTATAAGGAATCTTTTATTTCTTGTATGAACTAAAATTTTATATTTTTTGTAAACTATATCACTCATACTGTTCAAGTAACTTGTGCATGGTGCCATAAATTTTAATTAACTAAACCAACACATTCTGTCTAACTCGTTCTATCACATGATATTCTTTACATAATACTCTCACGAAGTACATTCTGGAAAAAAAAAGTATCAAACCACTCTGTTGTTCTAGTTTGATACTGAAACCATTTGTCTTGATATACCAGGACTCTTCGAGCAAATGAATCTCGAAAGCAGAACGGACGTTGAGATTTTTTTCCGAGGTGTAAACAGAAGAATCGCGTTACAGTCGCCATATATGCAAATTAGAGTCAAGCTTTTTGTCCTCAACGAAAACGCCGCAAAACATTCACATTTACATTTGGATCCCTGCCAGTCAAGTATATTCGTGGTTTTTATATACAGTTTATTATGTAAATTATGTCAACTGCGGGACTGCGGTAGCAGCATTTAAGAATTCCAAAAAGTGGGCCGGGTGATCTGCAATCTAGCCGAAGTAAAATAAGCGATCCAAACAAACGAGATCTTTATACCGGTACGTGTTGTGTTTGAGTCGAATCTGTCGACCCTGTTGCTGATTTGTGTCCGACAAATCAACTTCTGTACCAAACAGTTCAATCTGGCACTGCTGAATAGCCTTTGAATTCAAGATATATGAAGAAATCACTGTTATGACAGATACTTGCTTCAAAATATATTTTGGCAAATATCTTCCTCTCCTCCTCGCGGAGCAATCTTCCTCGATCTCTTCCTCATGTTCGTAGTTGCAAGAATTACCCATGTAGCATTGCCATGCGAGCTGACCGAAAAATTAACCGGGACCACCGTGCGCGCCTAGTATCTTCAAATTGGGATTGATTCGCATACTACACCAATATTTCACACATTCTTTATACGTATACGCGGGGGAGACTATAATTTGGCCTCTGGGCCAAAACCCTGCGGGGGCAACAAATGGTAACTTGACACTTTTGTTATTCGTGTCGGAGAAAATTGTTCGCACGAGATGTTTGCTATTTTTAGTTATAAATGGTAACTTGACACTTTATTTTTGAAATGGAAATAAATTCAATTGGAGCTTACAAATTGTCAGCTATTGTTTACAGGATATTAAACAAAAAAGAAGCTTTCATTTCTAAACTGTTTTTACGTCTCTGCAGAAGCAGTTTATAGCTTTATTTGATGACATTCATTTCAGTTCGATATTTTTTGAATACTGCTTGACGTCAAAATCAGACTTTCAACGTATCAGAAAGTTTTTTTTCTCTTTCTTTCTATTTTCGGTGAAGTAGTGTTGTTTTGTAAAAAGGGTAAACTTATGACTCGTATAAAATGCGAAAAGGTCTCTTCACTGCTTGAGTATTTTTGAGCAAAAATTCCTTTTGGGGTTGAAAGGGCTATGAGATCGGTGAGTGATGGGGAGTTATGCATGTGCGCATGTCACACCAATCACAGTGTGGGTTGTAACAAAGAACGAATCAAATTGCCTGTTAGAAAATAAGATGATATCTATAGTAATTTGGAGACGTGTCAGGTTACTGGAGTTCTCTGAAACCTTTCAGTTCACAAAAAAATAACTCTTGCATGCCTTGCGTGCCTATGTTTATATACAGTTATGTTAATTATGACGACTGTGGGACTTTTGTAGCAGCATTCGAAAACACATATTAATTAAAGGCCGTTTACACTACACAAAAAATTTGGTCCGGACCCGTCAAAAAAGTGGTATGGACCCATAACCTTTGTAAAGAAATACTGAAGTTCCTGCAGGGCCATAGATGCCTATGGACTTCAGTATTTCTTCACAAAAGTTCTGGGTCCGTACTTCTTTTTTGGTGGCTCCGGAGCAAAATTTTTCTGTAGTGTAAACGCGCCTTCAGAGGCTGGGTATTCTGATTCCACGATTCCTGAAATTTCTGTGTTTTCTTGATTGGAGCTGCCGCGGGCCTTGTAGGTGTTGTGTTACTCTTTCAATCTTGCTTTCCTCCAAAGAAAGTATTCAGTGAGCTTTGAACTTGTTTTCGTTTGGACGTTTGAGCAAGTTGTATTTTGAAAGAAAATATAGACAACATCAAGTTTTGAAAACACGGAAAGGAAACCCGTCATATTCCCACAATGCAATTCATTTCAGAGTGGAACCCAGACTAGTACCTGCCAGGAGAACGCCTTGTAGTTTTCCTCAATGTTTTTGAAGCATTCGTTTTCCGAAATTCTTCGCTTGCTTTGTCACTTTTAGCCCTTTTTGGCAAGATATATATAAATTAAAGCAATTATTTAACTGGGTAACTTTCCTCGTCAAGAGGACTGGTGGCTAAAAAACTCACTCGTTTTGGCCAATTTTTACTCGTTTTCGACGAGTGGACGACCGTTAAGTTCGAGCACTGCATATTTAAAAATTCAATTCAGGAATACTGCACATAGTTTTGTTCCATAATTGCCCACTATTCCTGCATCAATACAACAACATGTGTCCGAGTATTAGAAATTTTAGTACTTTAAAATATTCAGTTTCACTTCTGCACCAGAATATACATTTAAGAGAAGCCAAGTGTTACTTTTTTAATGGAGGTGATATAAACACTGAGAAGCAGAGATAATATGTTTCCTAATTCTCCTAGTAAGG
>JAHPZR010044664.1:0-7500 GCA_019787425.1 Platygyra sinensis | reverse complement strand
AAATCAATTGGCTATAACTCTGCACATGTATGCTTCAATTGGACCAAATTTGGACAATACTCATAGGGGGCAAATATAGTCCAGTTTATGACGTCATCGTACCATGCCCAATGTCATGTGACCAGAAACAGAAAAGGGCATTTTGCTGTACCTGAATGGCTTAAACCTTTTTTCTGTATTTTTGTACAATAATAATTCAAAAGCCGTTTCAAAGAAATTTAAGCATGCGCTTTGGCTTATGATGAAAAGTAAAGAAATGAGAAAGGAAAATGTGCCCATTTGACCACTCTTTTGTGCATAATTTTTTGTTTTCCATTTTTTTGCAAAACCCATGCTTGAATTCCGAGAAAATATGATGTTTTTTCAAATCGTTTTAAAATCCAGCAATTACAATTATCTCTCGAGGAGAAAAGTTCTTTTTTCACAGCACCAGAAGTAATGACGGAATTTTCAGCGTCCTGGTACCTAAGCATTGTTGGCCAGGCTGCTAAGGCAACTTTTTAACCAAGCAGCGCGTGTGCTTTCTTAGGACTGTTTTCTAATCGATATTGGAGTTCAATGCGTTCAATGCTCGGCTAAAAGGTTAGCTCCACATTTGGCTCAATTTTCCCATCGGCACAGTCTGACGGTCTTTGGAATTTGTGGCGGTGAAAAAATTTGGCAAAGAACTACTTGGAACTGAAAACTACAACAGTAAATGGACCGCGCGGTGAACTTAATTTTATTTTTCATTATAACATAGGTTGGACCCTGCTCGCGCTCTGATTGGTCAAAAACCTATGTTTTATCAGAGTATAAAACATAGAAAAAGCGTGTTTTATAGTTTCGCGCGCGTAAAATCTATATCATAAAGCAAATGAAGAAGCCTAAGCCATGTATTACACTGTGATAAAAAACTCCAGTCATTTGAGAACACTCGAGAAATGTAGAAAACACTCGCCTGCGGCTCGTGTTTTCTTCATTTCCCTCGTGTTCTCAAATGCCTGTCGTGTTTTATCACAGTGTAATACACGGCTTAGGCTTCTTTATTTGTTAATTCGGCGAAATTACAACGTATGTATTTACTCATTCGTTTAGAGTCAAACACGTCGTATGTTCGCCCTCAAAGGTAGTTTTGGAAGTTTGACGGTCATTCCCTTCTCTTGCAGCGAAAAAATCTATGAATAATTTGACAACAATGTCTGCACGGCAAATAAGCTTGATTAATTAAGCATCTAATATATTTTTTTCGATCAGCAAAATCAATACAGAGGCATTGAGTATTCGTTTAGACTTTGATATGTCCAGTGCTTGGCAGAGACAAGCTTTGAATTTGATCGAATTCATCCAGTCGAAAGTCTGGCGGTCATTCGATTCTCTTGCAGTGTAAAATTTTGTAAACAACTTGACAACGACATCGGTCGCGTGTTGCAAAATGCATTGGCTTTTGTTTTAAAACTGTTTAGCAGTAAATCCAGTTTTCGGTCAAGAAAGTAGCTCCAAGTTGAATGTTCCCATCGATAATTTCACGGTTATTTAATTCCTTTGGGATGAAAAACTGATCAAATTAATCCGAAGCAGGTTGGTGACGGTTATGTAAAAAAGCAGTGAAATATAAGCGAGGTTCCCTCTCAATCACCATCTCATAATCATAGAAGTTCAGGTAGAGCCGAAGCAGCTGGCCAGGAAGGATCTCTGTCAAATAAATTGCCTCCTTTTCAAAATAGAGTCCGTATAGTAGCGCAGCATTCACCTCCCTAGAGAGTGTTGACAAGTTACGTTCAGGACCCACCCTCTGTGCGGCTTGGGTTGGCATGCTTAGACATGTGACCAGCCATAACCAGGGTACTTTCTCGAAGTAGAGAGAGGACCCTGGGAACGAGGTTGTTTTGCAATTTGACAGCTTACGCGACACATGCCGCATGACATTTTATGACCTATATGACGTTACCACTGTAAACGGGTTTACTATTCACCGGAAGTAAGCCTGTTTTTCAGCCCAAGTGCAAATTTTTGTTTGCTCGTTTGCTTGGAAGTCTCAATAGTGACTGAGAAGACATAAATGAAAGTCAAATATAATTTGGGTTGATGTTTTTGAAAGTATTCTAACGCATTGTTGAATTAAAATAGTTAGCATATCGCATTTCTCTCCCGCTTCCCGCCCTCTTAGAACTCGCGCTTCCCGCCTTTTCCTCTCCCGCTTCCTGCCCCCTAATCTCCCGAGCTCCCGCCCCCCTGTCCCCTCCCACTAGTAAGGACTATGTTTATTTAACAATTTAAACTATTGTTAAGGGCCCATTAAAGTATCTTTTGATGCTGTTGCTAGGGAAAAATCAATTGGCTATAACTCTGCACATGTATGCTTCAATTGGACCAAATTTGGACAATACTCATAGGGGGCAAATATAGTCCAGTTTATGACGTCATCGTACCATGCCCAATGTCATGTGACCAGAAACAGAAAAGGGCATTTTGCTGTACCTGAATGGCTTAAACCTTTTTTCTGTATTTTTGTACAATAATAATTCAAAAGCCGTTTCAAAGAAATTTAAGCATGCGCTTTGGCTTATGATGAAAAGTAAAGAAATGAGAAAGGAAAATGTGCCCATTTGACCACTCTTTTGTGCATAATTTTTTGTTTTCCATTTTTTTGCAAAACCCATGCTTGAATTCCGAGAAAATATGATGTTTTTTCAAATCGTTTTAAAATCCAGCAATTACAATTATCTCTCGAGGAGAAAAGTTCTTTTTTCACAGCACCAGAAGTAATGACGGAATTTTCAGCGTCCTGGTACCTAAGCATTGTTGGCCAGGCTGCTAAGGCAACTTACATTCGTTGGTCGGTGCGAGTACGCAATAATTTTGCCAGTCTTCACATCGTGGAAGGTAGCGCCGGAGCTATTAAGTGGCCGTGAGTCAGATAAAAGCTGTCAAACTGGATTTTTTCTCCACGTCGAACTGCTTCAGTTCTTGCTTTTTGCACGCTCCAGTTGGCGACCTTTTTTACAAAGTTAACGGTACAATCCATTCAACAATATGGATCCATTGAGTGAAACTGACATGATCCAGACTCAAAAACCCGAGAATGTTGTGGTAATCTTTGAAATACTGCCCACTGACAAGGAATGAGAGAGCAATGAAAATTACGTCCTGCAGATCTTGGGCGAGTTGTCGGCTTTCACGACAGGAATGCTACTCTTCAAGTTGACTTTTTTCCCACATCGACTACACTCGAACTCGAACTCTTCAACTGTGTTTTGTTTCAACGAACAAAATTCGAATTCAGTTTCTTTTTCACAGTCACAGCATTGTAGATTACTTTAAGTACTGTTAAAAGCGAGGTTGATGTTGTATGCTGGAAAAATTTTCTTGCTTCGCAAACAAACTCCGCCCACAAACACAGTCAACTGAGTTCTCAGATAACTGAGCCAATCGATGCTTGGAAAGTTTACTTCCATTGGTTTCCTGGTGAAATTTCCCCGCATAATCTTCAATCAACCCTTAGTGTTTTGCATTGCGCTCTAAGTGAAGAGAATATTTTTGGCTGCTTGTTTTTTTCTTGAAGCTGCTGGAGCAAAATGCGAAAGATAACAAAGGGAATGACCGCTAGACAGCAAACTAAAGCGGCTAGGCGGAAAAATCAAGTTCAGTAGTAAAAGACAACGCGGCAGCTTCAAATGAACCAATAAACTTTAGAGAGAGAATTATTATGGCTATTTCAGAAATTTGGGCACGTTTCACTTTCTCCCCTTGATAATAATGGTGATATTCTGATGTTGATAGAAATACTTTTTGATTGATAAGAAAGCCTTTCAATCCAATATCACTGCTGTATTCGGTAGGATGAACAAACATCCATACAGCAATCGAGCCATTCCTTCATGTGAAACGGCAAGAACTTTTTCGTTTATTTATGACAGATTCGACGGAAACTCTTCAGCTGATATGTTGGAGAAAAGCACGTCGGATTGGATAAGAAGCAAGCCAGCCAGTAAGAACATGTACTATCATTAAAGCGCCTCTGTCAATTAAAACTCCACTCGATCTTTTGCAGGCTTGATCCCAGATAGCCGTAGCTTCAACTTTCCACCAACTTTTGCTTGCTTGTTCATTGCTGTATTTTCAAAAGTCGTCTCGCTTGATTGCATAACATCATAGGGCTGTCAATCAAGGGGTAAACTTTTTCTTCCGGAGTAAACGTGAAACTGCGATTTCTCCGTCAAAATTTAGTCTTTTTCAATAACTTTTTAAAAAAATTAAAGATCACACTTCGACCAATATTTTGACTCAAAAATCCAGATTTGAGGAAAATTATCGATCTGAAGGTGCATAGTAACCTTAAAAGGTCAAGTTTCCTTTAGGCAAGCAGTTAACAAAGCAATTTCGCTGTCGCTGAAAGAAAACCAGGTCCAGTTGGTTTAACCCTTTCCTGCCCAAGTCCCACTTATAGATTTTACTCTCTTTACCGCCAGATGATTTTACTCGTCAAAGGGAGACCCCTTGGGCAGTAAAGGGTTACAGGGTTATCCTGCTACACTGCCAGTGCAATTGTGTTTTGTCAGCAAAAAAACAAAATAAGAGAAACAATCAGATTTGGGAAAATCCAACTACAAAAACATCACAAAAATAAAGCTACATGCAGTCTGAATATTACCTCGCAGCAGACACAGTCATTCTCAGATGGTACCCTGCATAAAATACAAATAAAAAAGAACATTACCTAAGTCACGAATTCCTTATTTTGTCTTTAGAAAAGAAGCCCTTTTAGTGACAGAATACTTCTATTTTTCACAAGCTTCCAACACTTACAAGCATGTGTTTTGAATCCACCATCTGGAGATTGGGTCTTGTGAGGATGAAACCTGCATAAAAAGACCAAACATACAATGGTTTAGCTTTTTAACTCCATAGAACCAGTCAGTCTTTCTCTGTCTTGAAATACATATTGTTGACAGTTGAATGCATATGAAGTAGCTCTGCTAGGTTGAACAAAAATTATGATATATGAAAGGTAAAATTATTGATCAACACGACACAAGGGTCATACAAAGAAAAAAATAGCACTCGGGGGAGTGCACGTGGTTTCAGCTATAGTAAGTGAAGATTTTAGTATGGGAATTGGTGCATGAAGTTGAAGTCAACACAGGTCAGGTGTTTGTCAAATAATCAAATGGAAAAGGGTTGGATGTGAGCACAAGGACAAAGATGGGGAAATGAATGTGAATTTTCATTAATAAAATAAATAAATAAAAAAGAATGGTAGAGGGAAAAGTTTTTCTGACAGTGAAGGTAAAGTGTTGTGGCCTAAGGTTGTTGCTTGGGTTGAAAATTTGATAACTATTTATATTATTCGTGTTCAGCAAAATTTGAGGCAATGTCTTGTTGGCATTTGAAGACTTGATATTAAAGAATGATGAAGTGCTAAAGACCTTTCCTGCATCACACTTCAGTGAACAAAGATAATGAACCAAGGTTGAAGCTTGGAAGGCTGTAACACTATTTAGTTGTAAAGAAATAACAGTAACAGTTTATTTAAGTCATCTTTAACGACCATCCGTGGAATCGTGACAGGAAATCGGCGTTACTTTCAATTCTCACCAAATAGGGACAGTGGGATGATCTCATCATTACCCAATTACAGGCCATTTTTTAGCTCTTTTGGTTATACCCCCCCCCCCCCCCCCCCCGCTCTGGATAGTTTTGTCAAGTTAGCTAATTAGTATGCTCAACACCGTAATCGACAAATGCTTATTTGCTCAAAAATTGGGGCCAAATCTTTCGGAAATGGAAGTCAGGACATTTGTAAGTATAAAAAAAGTTACTTGGGACCAGTTGCTGGCTTCTAAGGCTGAAATTAGGCAGAAGTAAGCTTTTTCAACTTGTACGTGATGAACGCCTCATTGTGAATAAATTATCGGCTATTTGCATGTCTAGCTCTGTTGTTTGTTTTGTTCTCTTTTGCAGCCTACTGAGGTCAGTTTTTCGTCTAAATCACCCAAGGAAAGTTCGAAAATTATGTTCCCATTCAATTTTTAGCTGTCAGGAAAAAAATTCTTGATTTTTTTTGACCGAAAAGCCGCGTATGTTATGTTCGTGTGATTTGGTTGCTATGGGCGACCGTCGCTTCCTTTGTTGCGTAAAGCCATGAAACGAGGTCACAAGAAAAAATTCTAATTCATTCTGGTTTTGTCCGATTCCGCTGAAACTTTAACATAAAGAAGCTGGATTGTTAAAGAATAGATTTTACTACTGCCGATGTGTGGTAGCTATTTACGCGTTAAACATACTTCGGACATGTCAATAAACCATCGACTGAGGAGTCCGCGTCCCATCGGCATTAATTACTCAAACATACTTCAGACATTTCAATAAACCATCGACTGATTCCATTGGCATTACGTCGGCTTTCCGAATTAGGTACTCACTCACTTACTTACAACACGCTGACAATATGGTTTTGCTTCTATGAAGCTGAAACCACAAAAACTGAGTCCCCGATAGGAATTGTTCTCGTAGCTCAGTGGATAGAGCGCCCGCCCGGTGTTCAGTAGGTCATGGGTTTAAGGTGGCTGAAAACAGTTTCCAGTACTTTCCAAGACGTGGATTTCGATGGGCCATTATTACCACCTTTTATTAGTTGATGCTACAATCATGGTATCAAAAAACTGCCCAATCATTGGTGAACACGCTGGTATTATTTTCGTGACACAATAGGTTACCATAGCAACACTATAACCTGCTAAAAACACCCTTAATTTCAGCTTTAAGCGCTTATAACTCAAAAACGAGCTCGGTGACCCCCATTTTTTATTATCGAATTGTAATCAGCATGGTAAGATGCAACTTTTTGCAAAGTTTAAAAAAATTCTACGAAGGGGGTTCAGAGCCACCTTAAATTTTCGAAAATTTAAGGTGGCTCTGAATCCCCTTCGCAGAATTTTTTTAAACTTTGCAAAAAGTTGCATCTTACCATGCTGATTACAATTCGATAATAAAAAATGGGGGTCACCGAGCTCGTTTTTGAGTTATAAGCGCTTAAAGCTGAAATTAAGGGTGTTTTTAGCAGGTTATAGTGTTGCTATGGTAACCTATTGTGTCACAAAAATAGTACCAATGTGTTCAACAATGATTGGGCAGTTTTTTGATACCATGATTGTAGCATCAACTGATAAAGGGTGGTAATAATGGCCCATCGAAATCGACGTCTTGGAAAGTGCTGGAAACTGTTTTTAGCCACCTTAACTCATATCAGAGACTCCAATTTTCTCTTTGTCCCACATGTGTCATGTTGATCAGTTCACCTTTCACATTTCATTACTGAGCTCAAAATTCACCATCTTTATTCACTAATCAAGATTATGATACTTGCCATATTAGCTCTGGCTTCCAGTAATGAAGTGCTCTCCAATGGGCTTGAGTACTTTCACAAAAGGTCTGGGTCTTCAGAGTGTCTTGATAAGAATGCCGGGTCAATTCCCTGTACATGTACTTCATCAAACCAGTGAGGTCTCTGGTGGGACA
>JAHPZR010044661.1:0-25687 GCA_019787425.1 Platygyra sinensis | reverse complement strand
TTTCAGACCTTCCCAGGAGAAATTGGTGGCAAGATGTTTATGGCTGTTGCAAGTTTTTTGGGTAACTTTGGTGGCAGACTTGGTGTAGAAAATTGTATCCTTCCTGGGTAGGGAGGTGATGTGAGGAAATCTGAGACCCCAAAGGTCTGGTGTAATTAATTATGCAATAATTAACTTTGATCCTTGATCAAAACATTACTAGTGGCATCTAATTATAGCTTGCCTTTTAGTAACCTCATAGTGTATAATTCAAATATACTTCAGCCTTAAGGCCTGCTGCTCCTGGGAGGAGGAGAGGGTGAATAGCTTCTGCCATTGGTACAATGAAATGAATTTGGCATTCCACTCCATTTAATGTAAGTTTGCTATCAGTAAACCTTTATTTAACGAGGGTAATCCTTTCAGAATACTGAAAAGTATATCTGTTATCAATAGGAGCCCTCATTAAACTAATATACAATTATGATAAATCTTAAAAACACAAATAAATAATAAGACTACTAAATAATAATGAGTTAATAAAAATATAGTGTAATAACCTTATTCAACCACATTTTGATTATTTGCAATGTAGTGTGGGGAAACTGTAACAAGGGCCTTTCTAAAAACTGCAAAGGCTTAAAAATTGTGTAGCTTGCATCTGTATGTCTGGGGGCTGTGATAGTAATTAAAATGACTTGTTTTGGGGTGCTTGGGTGGCAAAGTCTCTACTTTCAAAGATTGGAACAGAAGTCTATCCTAATGAATATAAAAAACAGGTTATGACTCCTTATTATCTGAGATCAAGATTCGCATATTGTGACAATGTAAGTGCTTAACCTTTAGGAACACTGACAAACAAATTAGTTCTTCCACAACCTTGAACTGATTATCTCAAGAGAAGTTTTTTGTACAGCGGAGCTCAGTTGTGGAACAACTTACCTACAGACCTACAGTACCGCTCAAAAGTAAGTTACCACCTCTCGTGCCTCGTCTCGCGAGACGAGAGTCTCGACTCGAGATACGAGAGTCTCATCTCTCGAGAACCAGTGAAGCGTATATTTTGGAATAAATTACAAGCAATTGGCTTTGCGAGGAAACGATTAATTTTCTCGCGACGCTAATACAGCGCGAAGAGGTCTTGAATTGAAACTTGCTTCGCTAGATTCAACGCTGTCATTAAAAACGAAGATCTTAAATGGAATTGGAGTTATGAAGAAAAGAAGTTACATGTGCCGTACGTATGAGAAAACGAGCGCCAAGACATAGCGAACTCCGTCGCATCGGTCGGTGAAATGTAGTTTTAGGCTTCAAGTGTGTTAAATACACACGTGCAACCGAGTTGAAACAAAAATTCTTTCGCAAGATCGGTTCTACCGTATTGCCAGAATTGAAGAAGCTGATCCGTGATGGAAAGTGCTTGGTAAAGTTTTTAATCTTTCTCCGATTACTCAGAGTCACATTTATTTGTCGGTGTATTGAATTTGCATTTCATGCCGCAAGTCTATTGAACTGAAACTCGTTGTTTTATCGAGGAATAGACTTAAAACTTGAACTGATATGTTGTTTATACAGACGAAAAGTTTTGAATGTGATAAAAATCACATGGGAAATTTACCGCGAAGTTCTCGACTATGATTACATAACAAATAGAAAACGTGACTACACGTTGTGTCATAACTAACGCACGTGTTCGGTGAAAACGTATCAAAACTGGAAAAGATTCATTACAGTGACCAGAAAATTTCTGTTTCTCGCCAAGCTACATGTAGGTCATAGACGACAAGTGGAATGGGTTCTTCATATGAAAGGATTAGCCGGGAAATATAATTCGAAAACTGAGCAAATGGAAAATATTAATAAAACGTTGCACCAGTTTTGCAATACATGTTTATTACTTTATTACAATTTATAAAGTATAACTCTCACTAAAGAAACTAAGTGTACTACTTATTATTATTGTTGATATATATTGTACTACTACTTGTTACAACTTAGTGTAATACTTAATTATTATTGTTGTTTTTAATACAACCAAGTATGCATGTAATACAAATTTTTTTTACAACAAAATATTTGAAAACCTAAAAAGTCAATAAAACATGTGACAATGACAGGTAAAGAATTGCTAAGAATTTTTTTCCGTAGAAAAAACATGTAATTCAAACTAAATAAAATACTACAATTCGTCAAACTTAATTTCTAAGTAACTACCCTTTTATGAGCCCTATTTTTCCCAAAAATTATTTTTGTCCATTACCCTTCCCCTTTGCCCTACGTAAATATTCGTCTATCGCGACAATACACTTGCGCCATAGCGCATCTTCCTGTGCTTGCCCGCAAGGATACAACTTAAACACGTACTTTCTAACCAAACCCAGCTTCCCTTGAACTAGTAACATTTTACCCCTTGTCCCCGAACAATTTCGCCCTTCCAGTTCCCCAGGTTGAAAAATAACTTCAACAATTTTCCTTGCAAAATTCCCCACGCTATTACTCCCACTTTTAATTTTAACTGCCTCCTGCAAAAAACCATCCCCCTCCTCCCCTAATTGTTCCATGTTCCCACTATCCCCTACTGAATTTGAACTACTGTCATCCCTAATACCGTCCCCAAAGTCCCTGACGGCACCATCCCCAAAGTCCTCAACCATACCATCCCCAAAGTCCCCAACAGCGCCATCCCCTAAGTCCCCAACTGCACCATCCCTTAAGTCCCCAGTGGAAATCGTAGTTAACCTTCCCGAACTAACCCTTTCCTTGACGCAGTGACACCCGCAACATTTCCTTTCCCTGTTTTCCCTCATAAAATTTGTCACCAATTCCCTGAATTCCCTAGTTTCCCTCATAAAATTTGCAATTAACTTTAAACTGGCTTCTTGGTTGTCTAAAAGACGGCTAATTTTTTGATCACTTGAGAATTCCAGCAGGTTTTGGTCTAATAGCTCCCCTAGTAAAGACTGCCCAGGGAGGTTCGGAGCTGCCGGCAGCCATGATGTTGGTGGACTTGGAGGAGGAGGAGTGGAAGTACATCCAGGAAGGAACACTTCCCTGGAGGCAGGAAGTGGGCTTGTATGCAACACACAGCACATAATGGCAGAAGCACTCAAACTTCCTTTCCCAAAAGACCCCAGCACCATTTTGTTTGTGAGATGGGCCTTTGTAAGAGTTTTGGTATTGTTGCTTAAACTGGTACCATGCAGTCTGTAGAACCCAGTGATTCAAACAAACAGCGTGGAAACCTGGATGCTGTGTTATGCAAATGGAGGGTTCTGCCAGTCCTTATGCATCAACGGCTTTGTTGTTTTTGGCCATGACATCTAGTCAATTTCGGCACAACAAACACACTCTACAACTTAATATATTTAAAGGATTTCACTTTCCAGATGAGTAACTGTTGCAATACCGTGTAGTATTTAAATGAGCCTTTTTACCAGTCTGTTGGGACTTTCCTTGAGATTATAATTGACTATATAATTGCATGTACTGTAACATACCTTAAATAATGTATTTAACAGAAGTTCATTTAAAAATGCACTATGCCATTTGAACATGTACTTAACCAAAACTACTAAAAATGCGTAACTTTTAATGGGCTATCCCAACGTTTAACCAATCACAATAGTTCTATAAAGTGTGATGTTTTAAGATGTGATCATCCCATGTGTTAACCAATCAGAGAGGGGTGAGTAATGTCTATTTTTAGAATGCGGGTTGATCACAAAGTCTGTCCAATCACTGGTGTTAGTGGTTCATGAATATTTACTTTAGGATTTTAAGAGAGCAGGATGAACACAAAGTCTCTCCAATCATTGGTGCTTGAGGTTCTTGGAAATAAACTTTACCAAGTTTATTCTTTCTTGACCTTATGATAGAATTCAGTAGACAAATAGCACAAGATATTGCTGTGCAAAACAGTTTGATTATTCATTCTAAGTTTAAGAGATTAATGCCCACCAAGGTGGCCTAATTGTTCCATCATCTGTGACTGTTTTAACAAGCACAGACTATTCACATATTAAAATATGTGATCATCCCATGTGTTAACTAGTCAGAGAGGGGTGAGTAATTACCTTTTTTAAGAAAGCGAGATGATCACAAAGTCTGTCCAATCAATGGTGCTAGAGCTTCATGAATATTTACTTTACCAAGTTAATTAATTATTGATCTTATCATTGTCTCCCATTGGTTGTTTGACTAACTCTTTTAGTGGGACTCGGTAGACCAATAGCACAAGATATTGCTGTGCAAAACAGTTTGATGATTCTTTCTGAGTTTGAGAGATTTATGCCCAGCAACACAGGCATGGTTTCTTGCTTTGTTAGTCGCATATCCCTTTTCTTTGTGTTAAAGATCTCAACTACATTGTTTGATAGGTGTTTTATTTACAATAGAGTCCAAGGTGGTCTAATTGTTCAATCATCTGTGACTGTTTTAACGAGCACAAACTATCCACAGATTAAAATATGTGATCATCCCATGTGTTAACCAATCAGACGAGGGGTGAGTAATGATCTATTTTAAGAAAGCGAGATGATCACAAAGTCTGTCCAATCATTGGTGCCAGAGTTTCATGGAAATAAACGTGCCAAGCTTATTCATTCTTGATCTTATGATTGTGTCCTCTTCGTTGTTTGACTTACTGCTTCAAGACATTTTGGAATTCAGTAGAAAAATAGCACAAGATATCCCTGTGCAAAATAGTTTGATTATTTGTTCTATGTTTGAGTAGTTTATGCCCAGCAACACACGGAGAACTTATTTCAGACAATAGAAGCAGACAATACTTAAATCAAAAGCTGATTCTGTTTAGATTTGAGAAATTTGTGCATTGCGACGCTAGCATGTTTGCTTGTTCATTTCCTTTTGCAAACATAATGTACAAGATAGTTTTAAGTGTGTATTGTTATACTCTCTGATGATTCAATAAACAAGAGGCTATCTCTTGAGGAACCAGAGCTGGCTTCGGGAAAGTAAAATTTTTAAAATAATGCTCAATGCATTACAAGACAAACAATTATTCTTCAATTTACTATCAATAACATCCAAACTGAGGTGAATTTTACACTAAGTTCTTACCTCGAGCTTTTTGCGTTGTCCTTCTTCTAAACAACAGCACCGGAAGTTGATGTCCGTGTATGTGGTTCTACCGCAAATTCTCCTTTCTTTGCGCCTTATTCTTTCCGAACACACTTAACTCTGGATTCCCTCTGGCCAGTTGAAGTGTGGTACTTCTCAGCTGACTCTTTTACGGTATACTTCAATGAAAGAAGCTATATCTTCTATCAAAATTATTACGTTTCCCTGCATGTGTTGGTTGAGCCATCAATCTCGCGTTCGCCTCCGAATTTTGGCTGACATGTCTAGCAGCTGCACTCTGGCATTTAGCCTCGAATCAATGGTCTTCACAAGTGTAAACATATCGAGTGAGTCCCATAATTTAACACTACTTTAGACTCGTACTGAAAGAAAACAGCGAATGCTTACTTCGCATATATAGCACACATACATTCGCGGTTGTTGGTGGGAATTATCCTTGACTAGTTGATGTATATTTGTGCACACATGTTAGATAGAACGACTAAAGAAGCCGAAATTTGTCAATCGATTTTACCATAGCAACAGTCAAATATCTCACATGACAGAATTAGTAATGCAACACAACACAATACAATAAACTTTATTTAATCATGGTGAGGGTTAAAGGTGGCGGCTTGTTGCAAGTTTAAAAGATAACCAACAGTTAAAGTAAAGTCATTCCACAAAATTTTAATTCCTAACTATGAATAATACGTCAACGTCTAATTAAAAATTAAAAAAAACCTTTTTGTACAACCATCAAAAGAGCATTGATACAGCTTCTCCCAAGATCTTGCTTCAGGAGAAAACTGTTCGTGATAAATTGTTGGTCTAAACACGCGAAAAAACCAGCATATTTCCGAAATTAGCTTTAACTTTGTGCTCGAGCAAAATGTGCCCAGGATGACAATGGGATTGACATGAAGCTTGATGGGGTGATAGAGGTTGGGGGGAAAGGCAAACAAGTGAAATACGAGAGCAGCAGTTTAACACTCTGGGCATTTAACCAAAAAAATTAGTGAAGTATTCTAGTGTGGATTTTGATTTTTTAAGAATCATAAGTGAAGGCTTCAAGCATCAGCAAGATTTAGTTTGTACATAAGATAAGTGTAGAATTTTTTTTGCTTCTAGTTTCCTAAAATAGGGTAATCAATTTGCGTGGAGCGAAATAGATTTGTTCTCTGCCCTCTTCTCTCTTCCAAGACTATTGAGTTCTCTTTTCAATTGTTGATTCATTTGACCTACACTGCTCACGAGCGACATAAAGAAAATAGCACAATAGAGCCAATAAAGAACAAAGAAAAACTTTACAGGTATAAAACCAATTGAAAGTAAACATTCTAAGAGATTCCTTTATAGTTTTGATGAATGTGCTTCGCAACGTTTTAACCCCATTTGATGTGAATTTAACCATAGTGACAAAACGTAACATATCTTTGTTTTCACGGTATCGCCTGCTTCTAACCCTAGAAACAAAGAAACTCATTGTTGTGCTCAGTAAACGCATTTCCTCTTGAATCATATATGAAGGCTTCAAGCATCAACAAGATTTAGTTGGTACATAAGATAAGTGTAGAATTTTTGTGCTTCTAGTTCCTAGATTTAGGGTAATCAATTTGCGTGGAACAAAATAGATTTGTTCTCTGCCCTCTTCTCTCTTCCAAGACTATTAAGTTTTCTTTTCGATTGTTCATTCATTCAACCAACACTACTCACAAGCAACATAAAGAAAATAGCACAATAGAGCCAATATAGAACAAAGAAAAACTTTACAGGCATTAAAACCAATTGAAAGTAAACATTCTAAGAGATTCCTTTATAGTTTTGATGAACATGCTTCGCAACGTTTTAATCCCATTTGATGTGAACCATTGTGACAAAACTAGCCTGTGAAAACAGCCGTCCTTCTTTTGCTGCAAAAGTAACTCTTTAGCCCAAGCTGGGGGATCATCGGAAGACTGCAAAGGTCCTCCAGCTGACTGATCACGAACATGCTCCACTACTGGACTCCGACTTCGCGAAAGACGAGATCTGTGACTGAGATTGGCGCTCTTCCTCGGGGCTTTGGTTATGTGCTCGGAGCCACTTCAGTGAAGTGACTGAGACTTTGACCTAGTCGTCTTAGCACTCGTGGTACTGCACAAAAACAAAAACAAAAAATAAACAACAACGGTATAGGCGACAAAAAACTTTGAAAAAACTAGCGGGCTCTGAAATATGTCGGCAATGGCGGACAGCAAAAAAGCAACTGACAAACAACACTGAGCACGTGACTCGAAAAACAACCCCTCGGGCCCAGGCCCCTGAGGTGTTAGAGAAAACATTTTCCACTTATTTTGTTCCTCAGCCAGTGGAAAATACAACTTATCAATTCAAATAGAGTTTGTTGCCAACTTATTAGAAGACCGTTGGCATCACAAGAACATGAAAAGATTTCGATATTTTCACGAATGTGGTTCGGCAAGGTATAAAATTCCTGCAGCTGTAAAACCGGTGTTAAATGTTTAAGTTGTACATGCGACACAAGGTAAGCAAGGACAAATCTCTTATATTGGCCAATAAAAAGTTTTTCTAGTACATGTAGTTGCTCCATTATATTTTTAGCTGAGACTCCATTGTGTCTTTCGCTTCACTTTGCACTTTCACTTACATGTGTACCCTGTCTCGTTCCTTTCAAAGAACCCCAAAGAAGTTCTTACACCCTTATCATGCAGCCGCAAAGAAGTTCTTGCAGTTTTCTGGACTAAAGCTCAAGCGACCCACAATCTGCCGTGAGAAGAACTTCTTCTTGGGGGTGCGAAAAGAAGTTTTTGTACGTGCATTATTTTTGGGTTGTACTGTAGAAGGAGAAAAGCTTTGAGCAGGCGGCAGATAATGCTGAAAAAAAGACATGCAGTGGTTTTATCGGGGCCCATCTTTTATTGGGGGTTCAGGGAGCCTCTCTGGGAAAATTTTGAAATTAGGGTTCTAAAAGTGCACTTCAGTGTAATTCAGTGCTGTAATGCTTTTTAGCATGTGGACCATCATTGACTTTTTGAACCTTTGTGATAGTTTCAGCTTTTTGTTCATGATTTCAAAAGTGATTGAATTAATAAACTTGACATATTTCCAAAATGTTTCGCTTTATAATGAAGCGTTGAAAAGGTGCATGTAATAATTCGTATTTCCCTGCTTTGACAAGCTCACCAATTTTATCTTGCTTTCAAATTTTACACAAACGCCAATATCTTACGGCTGCCAAGTTTAAAGATCTTGCAAAATTTGTTTCTTTTGCTGAAGTCTTTTATCATTATGTTTTCAAATACATTGCAGTTATTTGCTCTCGAAAATCTTCCATGTGCAAGCCAAGCGCTGGGTTGCATGTCGTTGTGTTTAAAGAACTAATTAAATTATGCATACATTCACAGGAGATTAAAGAACTAATTTCATATATGTATATCCGAAAGAAAACAACTTACCTTCATTTGTGTCATCTGTTTCTTCTAAATTTGTCCCAGGCACTGAGCAGCGATTCGCTTGATTTTCAGAGGAAAAAGTGACCTCTAACCCTGGCTATCAAATATTTCAGCGCGTCACGGCTCCGTGCCCACGTCACGTTTTTGGGGACAATTCTCACGACTTTAGTGATTTCAGATTTCTTTTACCTTACAGCTATAACAGTTGTTACTACGCATTGGTTTACCAGAAAATTAGATGTATAGCATTTGTGCTTAATTTTATTGACGGATACGCTCACATTGTTACAAATAAAAATAATTCTTAAGTTATTTACTTTGAGTAGCCAGCGCGCCAAGGACGAGTAGAGGGAGAATTTCGCCAGTTGCCGGAGTTTACCGAGAACTCTGAGTTTTGCAATGTATCGCTGCTTGGTGGGACTTTCAGTTCAATATGATGGGTAAAGTCAAAGAGAAAGTGAACACACTAGTTTGATTGATAAACACGCTTGTTTAATTCTGTGGCAAATGGGTTTGTTTTGTGTTTTAATTGTTTGACTGATAAACACACATTCAGTTCTGTTCGAAAATGCTGCCTGACTAAACCTTCAGTTCGATATGCTAGATTTGAACACCAGATTTGCTCTAGTGGTTAAAATGCTGCCAGATGGAACCTTCAGTTTGATATAGGTAAACAGAGAAGGAATACATACACTGTTTTGATTCATGAACACACTTGTTCAATTCTGTGGTGAACACACTTGTTCAGTTTTGTGTCGATTTTTTTCTTGGACACTGGATTTGCTCTTGTATAACATACAGTTTTCCTCAACATTCGATTCGCTGGTTTGATATGTTCCGAGACTATGAAATTGTTCACAGTTTAATAAAAACACTTGCCTTTCACAATGACCCTTCCACATCAAACACAAACCAAACATGAACTACCTGAACAAGTCTAGATGTACCGCCTCCTGATTGGCTAAAACTACAATGACTCAAATAGTTCCGTCCTTGCAATTGGCTAAAACCAAGGACTACATTCTTACACCTTACACTTTCGACTGCCTGATTGAGAATTTTTCTGCATACAGCATTCTTCACGCGGCACTATTCTCTGCTGCCTCACCAGCCGAGCGTCTTCACTCGGCTGGCTCGTTGGCAATTATCTTAACCTAACTTTGCGACTGGCCTTTCCCACAAGCCTCTCTCGATCATATCAATGGTCAAGCAAAAACCAATCATTAAGAAAATTGTGCAAAAGCATATTGCCCTTACAGACACCTCAAGCGATTGTTCTTCAAGTTAAGGAAACACAAATGTGTTAACCCGCTGGCAATATATAGCCTACTTTTTATAATCTACAGAAGACTTTATGAAGACAGCAATTGCACAACTGTCAACAATGTTAGATGGCTCTGCTTCAAGTTTGACAAAGATGTGTCTGTTTTGTCCATACATATGTTCAAATGCCTCTTAAGGGCTTCTTGTCCCGATGTTGAATAGCAGTTTCCTAACACTTTGAATGGTAGAGAGTGTACTGTTGATTCAACAGCCTTATCATCATCTGAGTCATCAGTATCTGCCTCCTTATCGTAGTGGAGAATTGAAGCGTGAACATAAGACTGGGATGTCGGGGGTGTTGGAGCTCCCTTTACAGAGGTCAGTTCCACAAAACTGTACACTTTCATTCACATCGATTTCACAGTGGGAAGTACACAGAAATGTACCTCGCTCAATCCCAGGTGATGAATTTTTTCTTATCACACCATCACAAATCTAAGTACCCATCTTGTAGCATAAAAACAAACTCTATGGTCAGCACAGGAAAGGAAGGAATTTTCCAATGAAATGACAAAAATCTCTCCACATGAATCAGCTGGATTTGAATATCATGGTCTTTGCCACCATCACCAAATTCATAAGAAGATGAAACAAGATATTTCAGCTCTTAGTGCAACTAGGTGGTGGAGTCAGCTGACTGTTTCTAACAAAATTAAATAAAACAACAAATCGAAAACAACATACCATCAGACAATGTGATGGCCATTTTGACAAGTTTCGGCTGCCTAAAGTATATAGTGTACTACATCAGACAAAAGTTTTTCCCAATATAGTGTTTACATAAGAAAAGTGTAACATGCATACTATAGTGTAACATGGCAAAATCTGCAAAGCCTTTGGAAATCAGGAAAGCTATCTGCGTGTCGGACTCAGAAGGCGAAACAATATATCTCACTTTGTCTGCTAAACAAATCTGTAGAAGAAGAAAGAGTTGGATATAAAAACCGTATAACTTGATGATACATGCACATTTTATTTTTATATTTTGATTATTTACTCTCTATCAGCATTAGAGCTTTAAACAAGATGGTGCATGTTTGTATTAAAGCATTGTTATATCTATATGCCCACCCGGCCCGTCTGGTTCAAAATCGACCCTAATTAATTTGAACAACAACAAAGTTTGTGAAATCCGTAGAGTCCAAATCTGGGGTTTGAGGGGAACCTGTAGTTCCTGAATTAAACAAAACCCTCCATGATTCCGGGAGTGCTTTTGAAAGTCCTAATATCAGTTAATTATTTAAATTGAGGCCTTTTTCTTAAAAAAAAAATTTTCAAGATTTTAATTTTCCATATGAGGAAGGTGTCCTTAATTCTTGAGATTCCAGCCATAAATGACTTTTTACAAAATTGAAGTTTGTCATTGATTTGAATATGTTTATTATTCCAAAGTATGTGTTCTATAACGTGGTCATGCGAAGATGGTTGTTTCTCGGTAAGTGTACCGCAAGCTTCTAAACACATGCGATAAAACTTTGGAAGGGATTTAGGTAGATCAGCAATGTCATAATTGCAATGAAGAAGAAATTTATCCCTGTTATTTTTAAGATGGTGCAAGAGGATTAACTTCCATGGACTGTGTTAATTTTCAATAAACTTTTTAAGGCACATGATTCTTTGAGTTTTAATTGTAGATTCCGCTTGCAGCAGCTGCGCATCTGCTAATAGCCTTAAAAGATCAACCATTTGGACCATCTTATTGGAAGTTTAATTCCAGCCTTCTGGATGATCACAATTACATACAGCTAATTCATTCAGAGTATCCAAACTGGCCAAATTTTCCGAAGTTAAAGACAAGAGAGTGCTGTAGGACCTAATCAAATATAGAATCAGGCAAACCACTATTAGATACAGCAAGGTGATCGCTAAGAATCGCATGCGCAGCTGCTGCAAGCGGAATCTACAATTAAAACTCAAAGAATCATGTGCCTTAAAAAGTTTATTGAAAATTAACACAGTCCATGGAAGTTAATCCTCTTGCACCATCTTAAAAATAACAGGGATAAATTTCTTCTTCATTGCAATTATGACATTGCTGATCTACCTAAATCCCTTCCAAAGTTTTATCGCATGTGTTTAGAAGCTTGCGGTACACTTACCGAGAAACAACCATCTTCGCATGACCACGTTATAGAACACATACTTTGGAATAATAAACATATTCAAATCAATGACAAACTTCAATTTTGTAAAAAGTCATTTATGGCTGGAATCTCAAGAATTAAGGACACCTTCCTCATATGGAAAATTAAAATCTTGAAAATTTTTTTTTAAGAAAAAGGCCTCAATTTAAATAATTAACTGATATTAGGACTTTCAAAAGCACTCCCGGAATCATGGAGGGTTTTGTTTAATTCAGGAACTACAGGTTCCCCTCAAACCCCAGATTTGGACTCTACGGATTTCACAAACTTTGTTGTTGTTCAAATTAATTAGGGTCGATTTTGAACCAGACGGGCCGGGTGGGCATATAGATATAACAATGCTTTAATACAAACATGCACCATCTTGTTTAAAGCTCTAATGCTGATAGAGAGTAAATAATCAAAATATAAAAATAAAATGTGCATGTATCATCAAGTTATACGGTTTTTATATCCAACTCTTTCTTCTTCTACAGATTTGTTTAGCAGACAAAGTGAGATATATTGTTTCGCCTTCTGAGTCCGACACGCAGATAGCTTTCCTGATTTCCAAAGGCTTTGCAGATTTTGCCATGTTACACTATAGTATGCATGTTACACTTTTCTTATGTAAACACTATATTGGGAAAAACTTTTGTCTGATGTAGTACACTATATACTTTAGGCAGCCGAAACTTGTCAAAATGGCCATCACATTGTCTGATGGTATGTTGTTTTCGATTTGTTGTTTTATTTAATTTTGTTAGAAACAGTCAGCTGACTCCACCACCTAGTTGCACTAAGAGCTGAAATATCTTGTTTCATCTTCTTATGAATTTGGTGATGGTGGCAAAGACCATGATATTCAAATCCAGCTGATTCATGTGGAGAGATTTTTGTCATTTCATTGGAAAATTCCTTCCTTTCCTGTGCTGACCATAGAGTTTGTTTTTATGCTACAAGATGGGTACTTAGATTTGTGATGGTGTGATAAGAAAAAATTCATCACCTGGGATTGAGCGAGGTACATTTCTGTGTACTTCCCACTGTGAAATCGATGTGAATGAAAGTGTACAGTTTTGTGGAACTGACCTCTGTAAAGGGAGCTCCAACACCCCCGACATCCCAGTCTTATGTTCACGCTTCAATTCTCCACTACGATAAGGAGGCAGATACTGATGACTCAGATGATGATAAGGCTGTTGAATCAACAGTACACTCTCTACCATTCAAAGTGTTAGGAACTGCTATTCAACATCGGACAAGAAGCCCTTAAGAGGCATTTGAACATATGTATGGACAAAACAGACACATCTTTGTCAAACTTGAAGCAGAGCCATCTAACATTGTTGACAGTTGTGCAATTGCTGTCTTCATAAAGTCTTCTGTAGATTATAAAAAGTAGGCTATATATTGCCAGCGGGTTAACACATTTGTGTTTCCTTAACTTGAAGAACAATCGCTTGAGGTGTCTGTAAGGGCAATATGCTTTTGCACAATTTTCTTAATGATTGGTTTTTGCTTGACCATTGATATGATCGAGAGAGGCTTGTGGGAAAGGCCAGTCGCAAAGTTAGGTTAAGATAATTGCCAACGAGCCAGCCGAGTGAAGACGCTCGGCTGGTGAGGCAGCAGAGAATAGTGCCGCGTGAAGAATGCTGTATGCAGAAAAATTCTCAATCAGGCAGTCGAAAGTGTAAGGTGTAAGAATGTAGTCCTTGGTTTTAGCCAATTGCAAGGACGGAACTATTGAGTCATTGTAGTTTTAGCCAATCAGGAGGCGGTACATCTAGACTTGTTCAGGTAGTTCATGTTTGGTTTGTGTTTGATGTGGAAGGGTCATTGTGAAAGGCAAGTGTTTTTATTAAACTGTGAACAATTTCATAGTCTCGGAACATATCAAACCAGCGAATCGAATGTTGAGGAAAACTGTATGTTATACAAGAGCAAATCCAGTGTCCAAGAAAAAAATCGACACAAAACTGAACAAGTGTGTTCACCACAGAATTGAACAAGTGTGTTCATGAATCAAAACAGTGTATGTATTCCTTCTCTGTTTACCTATATCAAACTGAAGGTTCCATCTGGCAGCATTTTAACCACTAGAGCAAATCTGGTGTTCAAATCTAGCATATCGAACTGAAGGTTTAGTCAGGCAGCATTTTCGAACAGAACTGAATGTGTGTTTATCAGTCAAAGACAATTAAAACACAAAACAAACCCATTTGCCACAGAATTAAACAAGCGTGTTTATCAATCAAACTAGTGTGTTCACTTTCTCTTTGACTTTACCCATCATATTGAACTGAAAGTCCCACCAAGCAGCGATACATTGCAAAACTCAGAGTTCTCGGTAAACTCCGGCAACTGGCGAAATTCTCCCTCTACTCGTCCTTGGCGCGCTGACTACTCAAAGTAAATAACTTAAGAATTATTTTTATTTGTAACAATGTGAGCGTATCTGTCAATAAAATTAAGCACAAATGCTATACATCTAATTTTCTGGTAAACAAATGTGTAGTAACAACTGTTATAGCTGTAAGGTAAAAGAAATCTGAAATCACTTAAGTCGTGAGAATTGTCCCCAAAAACGTGACGTGGGCACGGAGCCGTGACGCGCTGAAATATTTGATAGCCAGGGTTAGAGGTCACTTTTTCCTCTGAAAATCAAGCGAATCGCTGCTCAGTGCCTGGGACAAATTTAGAAGAAACAGATGACACAAATGAAGGTAAGTTGTTTTCTTTCGGATATACATATATGAAATTAGTTCTTTAATCTCCTGTGAATGTATGCATAATTTAATTAGTTCTTTAAACACAACGACATGCAACCCAGCGCTTGGCTTGCACATGGAAGATTTTCGAGAGCAAATAACTGCAATGTATTTGAAAACATAATGATAAAAGATTTCAGCAAAAGAAACAAATTTTGCAAGATCTTTAAACTTGGCAGCCGTAAGATATTGGCGTTTGTGTAAAATTTGAAAGCAAGATAAAATTGGTGAGCTTGTCAAAGCAGGGAAATACGAATTATTACATGCACCTTTTCAACGCTTCATTATAAAGCGAAACATTTTGGAAATATGTCAAGTTTATTAATTCTATCACTTTTGAAATCATGAACAAAAAGCTGAAACTATCACAAAGGTTGAAAAAGTCAATGATGGTCCACATGCTAAAAAGCATTACAGCACTGAATTACACTGAAGTGCACTTTTAGAACCCTAATTTCAAAATTTTCCCAGAGAGGCTCCCTGAACCCCCAATAAAAGATGAGCCCCGATAAAACCACTGCATGTCTTTTTTTCAGCATTATCTGCCGCCTGCTCAAAGCTTTTCTCCTTCTACATTACAACCCAAAAATAATGCACGTACAAAAACTTCTTTTCGCGCCCCCAAGAAGAAGTTCTTCTCACGGCAGATTGTGGGTCGCTTGAGCTTTAGTCCAGAAAACTGCAAGAACTTCTTTGCAGCTGCATGATAAGGGTGTAAGAACTTCTTTGCGGTAGGATCTTCGAACCGCAAGAACTTCTTTGGGGTTCTTTGAAAGGAACGAGACAGGGTACACATGTAAGTGAAAGTGCAAAGTGAAGCGAAAGACACAATGGAGTCTCAGCTAAAAATATAATGGAGCAACTACATGTACTAGAAAAACTTTTTATTGGCCAATATAAGAGATTTGTCCTTGCTTACCTTGTGTCGCATGTACAACTTAAACATTTAACACCGGTTTTACAGCTGCAGGAATTTTATACCTTGCCGAACCACATTCGTGAAAATATCGAAATCTTTTCATGTTCTTGTGATGCCAACGGTCTTCTAATAAGTTGGCAACAAACTCTATTTGAATTGATAAGTTGTATTTTCCACTGGCTGAGGAACAAAATAAGTGGAAAATGTTTTCTCTAACACCTCAGGGGCCTGGGCCCGAGGGGTTGTTTTTCGAGTCACGTGCTCAGTATTGTTTGTCAGTTGCTTTTTTGCTGTCCGCAATTGCCGACATATTTCAGAGCCCGCTAGTTTTTTCAAAGTTTTTTGTCGCCTATACCGTTGTTGTTTATTTTTTGTTTTTGTTTTTGTGCAGTACCACGAGTGCTAAGACGACTAGGTCAAAGTCTCAGTCACTTCACTGAAGTGGCTCCGGGCACATAACCAAAGCCCCGAGGAAGAGCGCCAATCTCATAGTCACAGATCTCGTCTTTCGCGAAGTCGGAGTCCAGTAGTGGAGCATGTTCGTGATCAGTCAGCTGGAGGACCTTTGCAGTCTTCCGATGATCCCCCAGCTTGGGCTAAAGAGTTACTTTTGCAGCAAAAGGAGTACGGCTGAAGAAGGACGGCTGTTTTCACAGGCTAGTTTTGTCACAATGGTTCACATCAAATGGGATTAAAACGTTGCGAAGCATGTTCATCAAAACTATAAAGGAATCTCTTAGAATGTTTACTTTCAATTGGTTTTAATGCCTGTAAAGTTTTTCTTTGTTCTATAATGGCTCTATTGTGCTATTTTCTTTATGTTGCTTGTGAGTAGTGTTGGTTGAATGAATGAACAATCGAAAAGAAAACTTAATAGTCTTGGAAGAGAGAAGAGGGCAGAGAACAAATCTATTTCGTTCCACGCAAATTGATTACCCTAAATCTAGGAACTAGAAGCACAAAAATTCTACACTTATCTTATGTACCAACTAAATCTTGTTGATGCTTGAAGCCTTCATATATGATTCAAGAGGAAATGCGTTCACTGAGCACAACAATGAGTTTCTTTGTTTCTAGGGTAAGAAGCAGGCGATACCGTGAAAATAAAGATATGTTACGTTTTGTCACTATGGTTAAATTCACAACAAATGGGGTTAAAACGTTGCGAAGCACATTCATCAAAACTATAAAGGAATCTCTTAGAATGTTTACTTTCAATTGGTTTTATACCTGTAAAGTTTTTCTTTGTTCTTTATTGGATCTATTGTGCTATTTTCTTTATGTCGCTCGTGAGCAGTGTAGGTCGAATGAATCAACAATTGAAAAGAGAACTCAATAGTCTTGGAAGAGAGAAGAGGGCAGAGAACAAATCTATTTCGCTCCACGCAAATTGATTACCCTATTTTAGGAAACTAGAAGCAAAAAAAATTCTACACTTATCTTATGTACGAACTAAATCTTGCTGATGCTTGAAGCCTTCACTTATGATTCTTAAAAAATCAAAATCCACACTAGAATACTTCACTAATTTTTTTGGTTAAATGCCCAGAGTGTTAAACTGTTGCTCTCGTATTTCACCTTGTTTGCCTTTCCCCCCAACCTCTATCACCCCACCAAGCTTCATGTCAATCCCATTGTCATACTGGGCACGTTTTGCTCGAGCACAAAGTTAAAGCTAATTTCGGAAATATGCTGGTTTTTTCGCGTGTTTAGACCAACAATTTATCACGAACAGTTTTCTCCTGAAGCAAGATCTTGTCCTTGTGTGACAAACGAGTAAGCAACACTAAAACTTGGGAGAAGCTGTATCAATGCTCTTTCGATGGTTGTACGAAAAGGTTTTTTTAATTTTTAATTAGACGTTGAAGTATTATTCATAGTTAGGAATTAAAATTTTGTGGAATGACTTTACTTTAACTGTTGGTTATCTTTTAAACTTGCAACAAGCCGCCACCTTTAACCCTCACCATGATTAAATAAAGTTTATTGTATTGTGTTGTGTTGCATTACTAATTCTGTCATGTGAGATATTTGACAGTTGCTATGGTAAAATCGATTGACAAATTTCGGCTTCTTTAGTCGTTCTATCTAACATGTGTGCACAAATATACATCAACTAGTCAAGGATAATTCCCACCAACAACCGCGAATGTATGTGTGCTATATATGCAAAGTAAGCATTCGCTGTTTTCCTTCAGTACGAGTCTAAAGTAGTGTTAAATTATGGGACTCACTCGATATGTTTACACTTGTGAAGACCATTGATTCGAGGCTAAATGCCAGAGTGCAGCTGCTAGACATGTTAGCCAAAATTCGGAGGCGAACGCGAGATTGATGGCTCAACCAACACATGCAGGGAAACGTAATAATTTTGATAGAAGATATAGCTTCTTTCATTGAAGTATACCGTAAAAGAGTCAGCTGAGAAGTACCACACTTCAACTGGCCAGAGGGAATCCAGAGTTAAGTGTGTTCGGAAAGAATAAGGCGCAAAGAAAGGAGAATTTGCGGTAGAACCACATACACGGACATCAACTTCCGGTGCCGTTGTTTAGAAGAAGGACAACGCAAAAAGCTCGAGGTAAGAACTTAGTGTAAAATTCACCTCAGTTTGGATGTCGTTGATAGTAAATTGAAGAATAATTGTTTGTCTTGTAATGCATTGAGCATTATTTTAAAAATTTTACTTTCCCGAAGCCGGCTCTGGTTCCTCAAGAGATAGCCTCTTGTTTATTGAATCATCAGAGAGTGTAACAATACACACTTAAAACTATCTTGTACATTATGTTTGCAAAAGGAAATAAACAAGCAAACATGCTAGCGTCGCAATGCACAAATTTCTCAAATCTAAACAGAATCAGCTTTTGATTTAAGTATTGTCTGCTTCTATTGTCTGAAATAAGTTCTCCGTGTGTTGCTGGGCATAAACTACTCAAACATAGAACAAATAATCAAACTATTTTGCACAGGGATATCTTGTGCTATTTTTCTACTGAATTCCAAAATGTCTTGAAGCAGTAAGTCAAACAACGAAGAGGACACAATCATAAGATCAAGAATGAATAAGCTTGGCACGTTTATTTCCATGAACCTCTGGCACCAATGATTGGACAGACTTTGTGATCATCTCGCTTTCTTAAAATAGATCATTACTCACCCCTCTCTGATTGGTTAACACATGGGATGATCACATATTTTAATCTGTGGATAGTTTGTGCTCGTTAAAACAGTCACAGATGATTGAACAATTAGACCACCTTGGACTCTGTTGTAAATAAAACACCTATCAAACAATGTAGTTGAGATCGTTAACACAAAGAAAAGGGATATGCGACTAACAAAGCAAGAAACCATGCCTGTGTTGCTAGGCATAAATCTCTCAAACTCAGAAAGAATCATCAAACTGTTTTGCACAGCAATATCTTGTGCTATTGGTCTACTGAGTCCCACTGAAAGAGTTAGTCAAACAACCAATGGGAGACAATGATAAGATCAATAATTAAAAAACTTGGTAAAGTAAATATTCATGAAGCTCTAGCACCATTGATTGGACAGACTTTGTGATCATCTCGCTTTCCTAAAAAAGGTAATTACTCACCCCTCTCTGACTAGTTAACACATGGGATGATCACATATTTTAATATGTAAATAGTCTGTGCTTGTTAAAACAGTTGCAGATGATTGAACAATTAGGCCACCTTGGTGGGCATTAATCTCTTAAACTTAGAATGAATAATCAAACTGTTTTGCACAGCAATATCTTGTGCTATTGGTCTACTGAGTCCCACTGAAAGAGTTAGTCAAACAACCAATGGGAGACAATGATAAGATCAATAATTAATAAACTTGGTAAAGTAAATATTCATGAAGCTCTAGCACCATTGATTGGACAGACTTTGTGATCATCTCGCTTTCTTAAAAAAGGTAATTACTCACCCCTCTCTGACTAGTTAACACATGGGATGATCACATATTTTAATATGTGAATAGTCTGTGCTTGTTAAAACAGTTACAGATGATTGAACAATTAGGCCACCTTGGTGGGCATTAATCTCTTAAACTTAGAATGAATAATCAAACTGTTTTGCACAGCAATATCTTGTGCTATTTGTCTACTGAATTCTATCATAAGGTCAAGAAAGAATAAACTTGGTAAAGTTTATTTCCAAGAACCTCAAGCACCAATGATTGGACAGACTTTGTGTTCATCCTGCTCTCTTAAAATCCTAAAGTAAATATTCATGAACCACTAACACCAGTGATTGGACAGACTTTGTGATCAACCCGCATTCTAAAAATAGACCATTACTCACCTCTCTCTGATTGGTTAACACATGGGATGATCACATCTTAAAACATCACACTTTATAGAACTATTGTGATTGGTTAAACGTTGGGATAGCCCATTAAAAGTTACGCATTTTTAGTAGTTTTGGTTAAGTACATGTTCAAATGGCATAGTGCATGTTTAAATGAACTTCTGTTAAATACATTATTTAAGGTATGTTACAGTACATGCAATTATATAGTCAATTATAATCTCAAGGAAAGTCCCAACAGACTGGTAAAAAGGCTCATTTAAATACTACACGGTATTGCAACAGTTACTCATCTGGAAAGTGAAATCCTTTAAATATATTAAGTTGTAGAGTGTGTTTGTTGTGCCGAAATTGACTAGATGTCATGGCCAAAAACAACAAAGCCATTGATGCATAAGGACTGGCAGAACCCTCCATTTGCATAACACAGCATCCAGGTTTCCACGCTGTTTGTTTGAATCACTGGGTTCTACAGACTGCATGGTACCAGTTTAAGCAACAATACCAAAACTCTTACAAAGGCCCATCTCACAAACAAAATGGTGCTGGGGTCTTTTGGGAAAGGAAGTTTGAGTGCTTCTGCCATTATGTGCTGTGTGTTGCATACAAGCCCACTTCCTGCCTCCAGGGCTTGAAGAAGAGTTAGTCTCTGGGAACTTCCACACTTTCCTACAACTTCCAATCCAGACTTTATCTTTTGACCTATGCATATGAACATACGGACACATTCCAGCTGAGAAATATTTCACACATTGATATTGAGGATGTCTGCACAGGAAAATACACGTAGAACAATTCCATCACAAAGACCATGACAAAACAGGTTGTAAAGGGAGCTTGCTACAAGAGGTAAATTGATCGCTAACCAGTCTGTGTTTTGCAGTCGTTCAAATGATTCTTCACAAGACTCATTTGTGGAGTCTGTGTCCAGGCTAGCCGCACTGTCTTAAGGCTCAAAGGGATACAACTGCATTCCTGGACAATCTTCCCATGTTGTGTTTTCTGTAGAATGTTCTTGAGACAAAACAGAAGAAGAACTTCAGGAATCCACTGATTCCATGCTAACTTTGTGATAATCACACAATGGAGCTAAATTGAGTGCTCCTTTCTAAAGAGTCGTCAGTTTCACATCCAGTCCTTGAATTGGGCCAAATTTTGCTTTTCTAACTCCGTTTTCAGCCTTTAATTTTTTTCTCCTGTTCTTTTTGTCTCATATGCTTTTATAGTGCATATGCTACAAAAGTTGAAATATAAAGTGTTGTATCCCTTTAATTTATTTTTCACTTCTCCTAATTGTTTGAACTTGTGATGAATTTGGTATCAACACGAGTTTCTTTACAAATAACTGATTTGTACTGTATTATGAGATGATATTTATAATATATATAGTATATTAAAATGAAATTCATATGTAATTATAAGAACCTATTTTAAGAATCTTGGAAGCCTACATTTGCTTCAAGTACCATTTATTAACATCCTATTTAGGCTAAATTGAAAAATTCAAGTTCTTGTACGAGGGCTATTAATGTATTTCCAATGTAGTGTACTGTATGGAGGGGTAAGGAAGGTAGCCAAGAATTTCAGGACTAGTGGGAAGTACACCAGCATCTGTGAGGCTGATTACCTGGGCAGTCCTGGATCAATGGATACATCAGGGTTATTGGCCAGCGATCAGTCAAGAACTACCAAGTTCGCTACAGTGAATTTTTTGAAGGTGGCGATAGCAAAGGCCACAAACTTATTGTTCAGCAAGCTGTTGATGGTGATAATGAGATTATGAAACTGGAGTGTGTTGCCCATGTTCAAAAGCGTCTTGGCTCACGTCTTCACTCTCTGAGAAAGAGACTGGGAAAACCCGTCTTGATGATCGCAAGCCAACTGGTGGAGCTGGAAGGTAACAAATAACACTATTGGCAAACATCAAGTCTACTATGAGAGGACAATTAGAGACAACACCCATAGCATTCAAGACATGGAAAATGCTGTCATGGCTGACATCACTTCCAGTCAACCAATGGCAATCCTGACCATGACCTTTGTCCAAATGGAGTTGCTATCAGAGGGATCAAGACATCGAAACATCTGATTACCTGCATAGCCATCCTCTTTCCAGGGCTGTTGCTGATGCCATCCAGGAAACTTTGAAAATCTGAGTGACAAGAACCTCCTCACTCGTTGTCTCCATGGAGGAACTCAGAATCAAAACGAGGTAATCACTGCCCTTATTTGGCAACGAGCAACAAAAGAAACCCACTCTGGTTTGCACACTGTTGAACTTGCTGTATTTCAAGCAGTATCACACTCAAATGATGGTGCAGGCGCAATCAGTTTGGTCCTTCAGAGGTTAGGAATTAAACCGGGAGTGCACTGCAACAATGCCTGCAAAAAACTTGACCACAATAGACTATGCCATTCTCACAGGAAGAGTCCAGAGCATTCAAAGAAGAGAAGGCAAATAAGAAACTTTACAAATGGATACACTGAGACTTTAGAGGCACTTGAAGGGCTACACTGTGAAGCTGGAGCTTTTAGACCTAACTTTGATTCAAATTGTACTGCTCATCTTTTACACTCATTTTTCGTAAATTCCATATTTGAGGCTTACCTGGGCATGGTAAATGTAATGTCTCAAAGAATATTTGGAATAATCAAACAAAATTTTCACACAATGTCAAGTATGAAGAACGCTATGCAGTGAACTAAAACAATTAAGGGTTTGAGCAATCTGTTATGACTTATGCTATTTGTCGTACAAGGACTTCATGTGCATTTTTTCACTTTTTTGAGAGGGTGTTGATCGCAATCATTTCATAGTAAGTTGATCCTAGTTCATTGCACAGCTCTGGACATCAGTTACGAGTGTGCCAAATCTCAGTTATCCAGTGTGAAGTATACTGGAGATATTGTGTTCACTAGTTACCCCATAATTTGATTTACGGAAATAGGTGTTGTTCCTTGAGGGGGTGTGGTTTAACAGGAATAAGATAATATCAGATATATACCTCCCGGTATATACATGGTTTTTTCCATCAGTTAATTAAGTTACTGGATAATCTACCTAACTACAATAGAATTAAATAATAACAATTCAAATTACAAAAAATAAAAATTCTGCTTTCCATGGAGGCCATTTATTTAAAATCAAGATATTACTTTAAACTGTGGCGACTTAATTTAGATTTCAAATAGATCAGTGAAGATGCTTGTCTTAGGTCTGTAGGTAAGTTGTTCCACAACTGAGCTCCGCTGTACAAAAAACTTCTCTTGAGATAATCAGTTCAAGGTTGTGGAAGAACTAATTTGTTTGTCAGTGTTCCTAAAGGTTAAGCACTTACATTGTCACAATATGCGAATCTTGATCTCAGATAATAAGGAGTCATAACCTGCTTTTTATATTCATTAGGATAGACTTCTGTTCCAATCTTTGAAAGTAGAGACTTTGCCACCCAAGCACCCCAAAACAAGTCATTTTAATTACTATCACAGCCCCCAGACATACAGATGCAAGCTACACAATTTTTAAGCCTTTGCAGTTTTTAGAAAGGCCCTTGTTACAGTTTCCCCACACTACATTGCAAATAATCAAAATGTGGTTGAATAAGGTTATTACACTATATTTTTATTAACTCATTATTATTTAGTAGTCTTATTATTTATTTGTGTTTTTAAGATTTATCATAATTGTATATTAGTTTAATGAGGGCTCCTATTGATAACAGATATACTTTTCAGTATTCTGAAAGGATTACCCTCGGTAAATAAAGGTTTACTGATAGCAAACTTACATTAAATGGAGTGGAATGCCAAATTCATTTCATTGTACCAATGGCAGAAGCTATTTTTCCTCTCCTCCTCCCAGGAGCAGCAGGCCTTAAGGCTGAAGTATATTTGAATTATACACTATGAGGTTACTAAAAGGCAAGCTATAATTAGATGCCACTAGTAATGTTTTGATCAAGGATCAAAGAAGTTAATTATTGCATAATTAATTACACCAGACCTTTGGGGTCTCAGATTTCCTCACATCACCTCCCTACCCAGGAAGGATACAATTTTCTACACCAAGTCTGCCACCAAAGTTACCCAAAAAACTTGCAACAGCCATAAACATCTTGCCACCAATTTCTCCTGGGAAGGTCTGAAAGGCCTTGATTTAACAGCTACCCATGATAACCATTTGCTCCAATACCATAATTCTTTGGCCTCAGGCAAACCACAACTCGCAACAGCAAAGCCATTCTAGTTTGATCCCCAGCTTTCTACCTTTGCACAGTTGGGTGATGACCTGCCAACAGATGCTCATCCACCTTCAGCCAGTTTAAAAGCTGTAAAGGCCAAGCCAAAGAAAGTGGAGGCTCCTAAGCCTTTATCAGACACTAGCACACTCAACAACAAGACGATTTTTAAATTGTGTAACAGCACTTTAAAATTAACTTGTTTCAGTCTTAGCACATGTGTGGCATAGGCAGCCTAAGCTCTCATTGTAAGGAATTATTACGCAAGCACTTAGCTTATGAAACGCGACATACAAGTAGTTACCGCCATCATCTACTGTTACATAACGACGGAATTTCACTATGCGAAACGCGACTCTCACCTCTATACCTTTCAGCATAATATATATGTGCTGAAAGGTGCATCTGATTACATTCTTTGCATAGTCTGGGTTTAGCGTGACTTGTTATTGGAGAATTTTGTTTACCTTGAAAAAGAAATACCCAGCAAGGTTCACTGCCCTTTCAAACGAACATATATTTACGTATGTTCTGAGATGAAGCGCAGTGCACATTCTAAAGCAGTCCTCGATGATTCATGGATTACTGTAGACACCACATCACTTCATCAACACAAACAATATTTTATTTCTGACATAGCGAAAGTAAACAGAACAAGTTGCACGATTCAAAGTCCCGATCAGATCAGAGGTCTGAGTCTGGTCAAATTTCAGATTACAAAATCATCTCCTTTGGCGTTTTGCATGCAAAACGAAAAATAGAGATATAATTTCAGTCTTAGTAGCCAGCAACTGGTCCCAAATTACATTCTTTATCCTTGCAAATGTCCTGACATTCATCTCCGAGGGATTTTGGCCCAGTATTGACCAAATAAACATTTCTCTCCGGCGGCCATGTTCTTTGTCTGAATAGTTAATTCACTAACTTGACAAAACTCTCCTGAGGGGGGATATGATGAAAAGAGCTAAGAAATGGCCTGTAACTGGCCGACGATGACTACATCCAATGACGACATTTGGCCAAGTGGGAGTTTGGGTCTGCTCACCGACAAAACTGGAAAAAAAAATAAACCAAAGGCAAACCATGGCCTGTGTACGCCTATGGCTCCACGGTTAAAAACAAAAATGACTCATTCTGCTCAGACAGATGCAAGAACTGGAGATCTGTAAGCTTGAACTCCAACTCAAGTTAGCTACATGTAAGGCATTCAACAATATTGCTCCATCTTATATTAATGACTTATATCATACTTGTAATACAAACTATCAACTTAGAGGATCTAATATTCTATCTCTACCCAGACTAAACACATCATATGGATCTAAATCCATTAGGCATTCTGGGCCCAAGATATGGAATTTCTTGGATGATAATTTGCGAACTCAGTCTGATCTTCAATCTTTCAAGAAACTTGTACGACTCATAGACTTTGAGAATCTATAGCAACTTATATGTGTTGTTCTCAGAGTTATTGCTAC
>JAHPZR010044660.1:7500-10000 GCA_019787425.1 Platygyra sinensis | reverse complement strand
ATCATCAAAGACCTTTAAGGATCCTTTGTGGATCTTGCGAAGATCTTTGACGATCTCAAGGATCCTAATAGTTCCTAAAATAGCTTTAAAATAGCTTTAAAATAGACATAAAACAGGGTTAAATAGCCTTATGATAGCCTTGTAACAGGGTTGAAAATAGCTATAAAAGGCCCAGAATTATAAAAAGCAGCGACATTAAAATGTGACTGTTACAGAAGCAAGAAGAAGCAATGGCAATTGAAACAACATAAGCACCAAAATACAAATTATGACTCGATCACCAACATTAACCTTCCATATTTACAGTCTTGATGAAAATCACCAAGACTTTTTGCCCAGTATCCAAGGGAAGAGCCCACACTACTGACTAGATTAAAGACCAGCTGAAACATCTTGTTTCTGTTCATGATTTATTTTATTTGCTAAAATCCAAGGGTTTCTTTGTGTCATACAGTTTGAAGCTTTTACTGACACCTTTGTTCAGAATTCAAGTTTCAAAGCACTCAAGTCAACTGACTACTACACTGCATTTTCCAAGTCCAACAGATCATAATTGAAATATATAGTGAAAGTGTCATCGCTCATGTTTGTGAATTGCTTTTCACTTAGCTTTTTAACCATGTAGTTCCGTCTACTTCAAGCTTTTCTGCTTCAATAACTGTAGAAAAGATAGGCACACAACAACATGTGATTAAAATCATATCATAAGTTTGCGTTCTCTTTGAACCCTGATGGCAACTGCTCATAAAAGAAAAACGCGTTCAGATCGACCACTATGGCATGCTTTAAACTGTTTTAGGTTTAAGTTACGATTCCAATATAGAGAAGCTCAAACAGACGAGACGACCCAAGAGAGACAAAGGTAAAACGGACAAGATAGAGTTTAGTGGTACATTGTTATACCTGCCAACTTTTTCTGAGATATAGGCGTGAGATTTTTATCCTGGGAGTGCTGAGATTTATGAAGACGACACGATCATTTCCGAAGATTCCCGAAGAAGTCCGAAGTCTTCCGAAGACGTCCGAAGACTACCGAAGTTGAAGTTATCGAGAAAACGCTTAGCCACAAGGACCGACGTTAGTTGATAACATCAGCGCTATAGTTCGCTCCCAGTGCTTTTCACTTCAAAAATCGGAGATCGCGAGGTAAGGTATTGTCATTTATTCATTTTACACATGGTTTTCGTTCCTTACACGCGTCTGAGTTAACATATTTTTGGAAATTGTGTCAAGCAAGACGGCAACAACTCACATTTTTCAATCAGGCGTGAGAAATTGGCCCGCAGGCGTGAGACTCGTGAGTTTTCAACCCGCAGGCGTGAGACTCACGCCTAAGGCGTGAGAGTTGGCAGGTATACATTGTAAATATCATTGGAGTACAGATCATCAAAAAAAACCAACTTAACTCTCAATCCAGAAGCCTTATGATTCTTTATACTTACAATCTCTTGTAAAGCCAACAGATTCAGATTTTTGGGCTTTCAAACATCTTTAAAGTCTTCAAACCGTCCTTTCAAAACTTCGGTTCAGTGACCGTTTGAAACGAGCGCCTTTCTCAGAACATTGCATCATGGGCTATAGCAAACTCGTCCCCAGGGTCTTATCAACATTCAAATCCAAGATGGCGGTTCACCGAAAACTCGGCTTTTTACTGAATTTAAGGTGGCTCAATAGGGTTATGCAAGATTACGAAGCGCGCGCCAGTGGCCTCAATCGAAAGTTAATATTCTCGTTCTTTTTGCTATTTTCCTAATCAAAGCTAATGAAACATAACAAACAAGGGCCAAAATTTGCTGTTCAACAGTCACCTCTGATGTCAAGGCTTTTAGTCTCAAATTAAAACTACTCAAACATCGCCATTTTTTGACGTCTATTTGGCTTTGATTTCAATTTTCTTCAATTTCCTTCGGTAAAATTTTCTGATATGCTCAAACCGGGTAGAGTCTGGCAAGAAGAAACTTTTAAAATCGAAAAAAGTAGGGGTTGTCAAGGTAGTTTTTTCGTTTTTAGCATTTTTGTGTTCTTTTTGGCTGAGGCGAAAACCTTGTCTTACAAATTTTTCTGATAAATTGAAAGCAAGGAAAGCTAATAAGGAATAACTTCTCTGCCAAATCTTAAGGAATTTCACCGAAGGAAATTCGAGAAATCTGATAAGGATTTTTCTATTTTTTCACCTCAATGGCAATTACGTCGTCAGAATAGGAACTCGCCAAGATCGCTATGTGAGCATGCGCGAATTTTCGAACCACGCGGTTTTGTCGATGAGCAACTCGACAATGGCGGTCTCATCAAAATACACACAAGACCTTTCGGTCCAAATCATTTACTTTACGTTTTCTTTTAAATGGTTTCTCTGTTTCTACTTCTGGGCTGTAATTTGAACTATATTGTTGACTTGTTCGCTGCTTTGCATGAGCTTGCGTCAGCTAGCGCGCGCACATTACTAAAGCTCGCATCATCGGTGCGCGCGCTCTTAAAACCCTATTGAGCCACCTTAAGG
>JAHPZR010044660.1:0-2500 GCA_019787425.1 Platygyra sinensis | reverse complement strand
GAAAACAAATTCGGCCAAGTTGTAGAGAAACTTTCCGACCTCATTTTGTGTTTGTTTGGTTTCGTGAAAGCAACGAAATTTAGAGATTCGAGCGAATATTTGCAGTGCGTTCAAAATGTTTTGGCAAAGAGTTGCCTCCCTTGTCAAATATTATACAAACCAAAAAAAAATTTTTTTGCTCAGCGCGGAAAGGCCTAGGTACGAGTTTAGTGCTAGAGTGTTACGCAGGATTTAGTTTTCGCAGTAAAATCTCGTAAGATAAAAGAGATGACAAGAGGAGACAAAGGTAAACTACTCATTATTTTCGTTCCTTTATTTACTCTCTCCCTACTCAGCAAGAGTGTGTGCCCCCTGTGGTTATTTCATAATGGTTGCTCTCAGAGCTCTCGTTTTCCGACCACTGGTCAACGGGAACGAAGACTCTGGGAATGAGATTGGAGAGAACAGTACAGTAAAGCTGAGAAACTGGGCCCAGCGCATGCGCAGTACGGGATCAGACAGAAAGACTGAGCTTAGCTTCCCCCCCCCTCCCCACCACCGGCATACACCACCACCACCACACTCGGCAGGCGAGGGTGAGGAATTTGAAAACGCTGGCCTTGCGTTTTATGTGGACAGAAAACATCATTTTGGAAACTGAGCTTGATGATATCGCGATAATCATGTGATTTTCCAGCCAGTGCTTTTAAACATAAATATTTGTTTTCTTGCTACAAACTGAGTACCGTGGGTAAGACAATATCATCACCTATGGCATATCGTTAAAAGAGACAACAGAATTTTCCGTAATTCATTTCATATGCCTGTCACGAGCGCTAGCCCCCCTGTAGATTTTTAGAAAGACCCTCCTAAAGAAAGGGTATGATGACTGTACTCTTACAAGATTGAGGTGGTGAGGTTATAAGTTTGGGTGGGGCAGCCGTGGCGGCTAGCTGTTACAAAGTGTTGCTAAGGAGACGGTGTTGGTTGTGTGAGGGGAGGGGATGGTGGGAGGCGAGAATGGCACGCGGGGTCATGACTTATGAGATTCTATGAGAGTAAGCGCTCGCAGTACTGGTCTAACTTTTCGGCTAGCTTTATAAATTGTCTTTCAGCTATTTTAAACACGAAGTATAATATGTTAATTGCGACCAGTCGTGTACCAATGGCTCGGTTACCTCACTAGGCAGGCATATGCATGGTGCTGATAACACCAAGGTCGTGAATTCTGACCCTCTGCTCAAAACCACGACTAAAGATGAGATATTTTAGGACTGTTTGTCTTTAGTCATGTCTTTCGTCTTCGTTAAATCGATGCGCTCACAGACATATATATTTTTCTTTTCCAAGGTCAGTTTTCGCTGGAACAGAGACTTTGAATCATGCATAGTTAATCTCACGCGCGTGACTCGCGCGCGGCCTGCCAGTCTTATTAAAGTTTATTTCATATCTCCAGTCCTACATTTGATCTTCTAGTGATCGATCGGAGACTCTAAAAGATACTTGAAAATAAGCCAGACGATCGACAACCGTAAATCTTCATTTCTCGGCTTGTAGAGTGACAAGCATGTACGGTCTGAGTTGTGTAACGCAATAAGTTTTAGCTCTATCAAATGAAAAAATCAATGATTGATTTTAGCCAAATCTGGCAAAGAGATACGCATTTCTATAAATATACATAATTAATATATTTTTAACATTTCTGATCTTTCTTTTTTGTTTGTAATTGGCTGTTATAGCTGTGACCGAGGCTTTGTTGCATGTTGCTGCATGTAAGATCGCGTGACATCAGCTGATCACTTGTAGCCAATTGTTACGAGACAGACTGACAATATCATATTTATGTAAAATACATTTGTGTGTCACTGGCCCATCCTTAAGCGCTTGTACTGGGTGGATCTCGCGATTTCAATCATACACACCTCAAATTCCATCTTCCGCTGTGAGAATCGTCTGTGTCTGGAAATTAAGCGGATTGGCATCTCAGGTCCCCTTCACTTCTTAAAATGGCTGCGAACTGCGGATGGTTGTGGTCCATCATCTGGTTTCTCCTTTTGATCTGTTTAGCTTGGCCACTCGGCATTTTAGCTGCAGTGTTTGTACGCGATCTTTTCACCTTTCGCAGCCTGTTGTAGCCCGTGTACAGACTTTACAAACTTTCTAATGGAACATGGCGTGAAGCTACCCTACACGGCCGCTAATAACATGGTTCATGGCCGAGCTGTTTGTTAAAACTCGATGTGGAAGGGTTACGGAACCCTGTTTGTACTTTTCAAGCCGCTCTATTGTTTTGTAGTTAGTTTGGACGGCCGGGGAATGTCGCACAAGTCACGAAAGAAGTAAAACACACAGATTTTATTGATCTGCTTCAACTGGAGGATATTTAAACAGAAAGTCACTTCAATAAACTGGGAACTGAGTAACTGAACTTGCGAAAACGGAGCAAGATCAAGCTTTATTTTAACAAGGACTACTCCTGCTTAAATTTTTTACAAGGAATTTATGTAATTTATGCCTCCTC